>JAVSBT010298076.1:0-11967 GCA_033118115.1 Pharyngocirrus eroticus | reverse complement strand
TAACATCACAAGACTTTATAATCAGTTTTACGACTCATGCTCCCCTGTAAATAGTTTTCATTTTGCAAAATAACTGACATAATTATAAAACATTTGCTCTTACTACCATAACTGGGACACTTTTACTCATATAATTATCTGTAAAGTACTACAGAAAAGTCTGAAAAATCACATGTAAACTAACACTTAATATAGATACATAATAGCCTATTTTTTCTGTGTGAACTAACTTTGATGTTCTCAAAATTAGAGTGTACCACACATATATACTAGATATCTGTCAAAAATCACTATAAAAAAGCTACAGAAGAGTCATCAGCAAAATGTCTATTTTTGTGCCTCAAGGAAACAAGATCAACACATATCAGCTAAAAGTGGCTCAAATACATAGGGCCAACATATTGCATTAAAGAGCTACAAAACATCTGTAAGCTGATATTTATATGCCTTCACAGTTATAATGATCCCATATATATATAGCACCGAGACTGTTTTTTGGACAGCGCCTTTATTTAGTGTTGATGGATCATTGGTATTTTCAGAGCTGCATGAAAAGCAGCCATAACACTTTTGACTTCATGAAACTTTATGAAAAGACTTATGACAAATTTTGAGACAGTCCACCGACTTTCATTGAAAGATTTTCTATACAATTCTGACATCTACTATGTGTCTTTTGATCTTCTTTGAAAAGATTGTCTGACATTTTTCTGACAAATCAAAAGACTGTTGTCAAAATGGTCTACTTTCATTGCAAGCAGTTGCAAAAGGTACAATTTTCTTTTGAAGAAACCCCTATTGGCTTACTCAATTTCATTTCTATCTACTTTTTGACTCCCAAAACTTCAAACAAAACCCATATAATTTGTCCCAGAATTTTTTTTTTCGTTTCACAGTGTCAAAAGTTAAATCTTTATCACAAATTATTTAACATTTTCCCTATTCCACTACTTCTGTAGCCTAGTAAGAGCTCGAAGGTAAGAAGCCACAAGATGATTTTTATTCCTTGGGTTTAAGGAATATGATATTTGGTCAATGATTTACCTTCTGTTTCAAAAGGTTTTCCATTCAATTGTTACATTAAGTTTCTGGAATAAAGATAGGTTAAATCAGTGATGCCTTTATAATGGTTATTTTGGTATTTTCTAATATTTTTGTAGAAGTTTATCTGTTTTTTTAAATTTCTCTCTTCTTTACACATGTATTTTTGTACATCATTGATAAAAAGTAATACTGCCTAAAGTTTTCATGATTGTAAATATATAATGCATGTCAACATTTTCACTAAAGAGAATAATTTTTTTTGGTAATTAACAACAATTTGATATTTTCTCTTCAATTTTCTTGAATTTCTAAAAATAATTTTTATATCTTTTTTTATGTTAAGAAGATTTTTTTCCCTTCTTAAACATAAAAAGAAAGGAGGGATAAGGCATTTTACAAAAAAAATATTTTACACTTGGTACTTGTAAACATATGAAAAGACACATAGCTTGTTTGCTATGGTTTTCATGGTGTTGTATTGTAAACTTTTTTTTATAGATGTTCAAAGGTACATTTTGTTGTACTATGTTTTGACAAGGTATTATATGTTCAGAGGAGGGTGGTTGCTTTTGTTTTACACTTGGTTTTATTTTCTACTTTAGGAGGAAAAGACGAGTTTTAAGCAAAAATTGCAGCAAGTCAACGACATATGCCTACAGGTTCAAGAAGGAATGGACATGGCAGCATCAATGGGAGAAAGAGTGAAAAAGTAATTACATTCTCTAATATCAATCGTCTGTATTCTGGAATATTCCAAGTACAATATGTAGGCCCTACAGATGATGAGCTTACAATCACTAGTCTGTGTCTTGACTCAAAATGTCTGAAAGTATTCTTGATATGAAACAGTTGAATAATTGCTAATATGGCCTTTACAGGTTTTTTTGTACTGTCCCAGACTGACCTGTAGGAAATATATTTTATAGGCCCACATTCAAAATCCACTGTCCCATATTTTGGTTAACATTGTCCCAGCCTATTTCCACTATGGACATTTCTTCATACAGTTAGCGAAAAAATCCCCAACAGCCAGAATCTAAGATTCCGCCTTGTTCATCTAGGGATCTCAGACCCTTGGTTGTACTAAAGCTTTCTGTAGCTAAGGCCATGTCAAAATATTCAATATTCCTAGTGTTGGGCTTTCATATTTGTTCCTTTACTTCAGCATAATGAACCAATGTTTTTCGTTTAAAAAACGATATGGTTTTATGGTAACTTTATGAACCTCACAGGTGTGTCATTTCTGATCAAGTGAATGAAATTTTTGTTTTCTTTCCAGCACCTTTAATTGGACTGTCCCTTGGCTGTCATGGTTAGCTGTTGTACTTCTCACTGCAGGAACAATAGTTCTGTTCAATGTCCCATTAAGATACCTAATCATGGCATTTGGTGAGTATTCCAAAAAGTGCTTAATATATGGAAGTGTTTTTATACATATACATTTAATCATTTTGTATTTTGATAATCACAGAATAGATGTGGATATAAATGTTTACTTTTCAAAATATTCTCTCGTTTTCTTTTGTACCCAGGCGTCAATAAATTCACCAAGAAACTGAGGGCACCAAATGCTATTCCTAACAACGAATTGGCAGATTATCTGTCCAGAGTACCATCAGACAAAGAATTAGTATGTTACAGAGAATTACGACCAGATGCCAACATTGGAACAATGAAGAAAAAGAAGGCATAACGCTCATGAACAAAATGATGCAAAATAAGGACTAACCTCCATGAAATAGTGCCAGAGATTGTGTCAAAAACAAATGAGAAAGAGGGGAAAACAGAGAACCTAAGCTAAGAGTTCTTAGAGCCTATTGTGGCATGTAAAAGCTGGAGACTAAAGAATTCATCTGAAATGTCTGAATCAAGCTCAAAACGTTAATCTAACTGCATTGTATGTGTTTGTTCACTGAACAATCTAGTCACCAAGTGGAGTTTTTTTAGACAAAAATCTAACTCAGCTTTGACTGTTGACATTTTATCATTAATCATAGCTGAATACATTTAAAATTGCACATATTTATTATGTACAGATTTTTTTTCACATTCCATTTCTTAAGTAGATTCCTTATAAACTTTTCAAATAAGCGAGTATATTTTATTACTCCATGTTATGGAGGTATATGTACCTTTTTTTAAATAATATTAAGTCTGTTGCATATTTTAAACCAGTCTCAGATGATCATTTTTTCCTAATTTTTTGTTGGTATTGGTGATTTTCATATGATATTATCATAGTCAACCATTTGTCTGATCGCCTCATCCTAGGCTGTGAAAGCATTCAACAAAATGATGCAAGTATTAAAAAAAGCTCCTCAAGATTATTTAAGTTATTTGCAGAAGATGAATTTGTAACACACTATTACTGGCTTTTTATTTATTACACAAAATCTTTAAGATATAACAATATTTTAATCTACAATTCAAAATTTTACCTTGTCAGATGTTCCAATTGACGAAAGATTTGTAAAGTACAAGTTTATCATCTAATGCCAGAGTATTCAGAACAAAACAATATTTAGGGAAATGTGCTAGTCAGTCCTTTTGAGATCCAATCTTGAAAGATTTAATTTCTATTTATTTGTACGGAAGACTTACAAGAATCCTAGTCTAAAATTGGAAGAATATCATTTTACATGTACTTTCAATTCTGATTCTTACTTAGGAAATAATCTAAATTATTTGTAGGAGTTTTACGAAGCCTCTTCAAAAACCGCTCAAAACCATTTGGTTTGGTGTCTGTGATAGAAGCGATGTTGACCCATGCATTTTCTTCCAGTGACTGACAAGTGTTGTACATAGACTTCCAAACATTTACAGACAAATCATGATTAAAAGGGAGTCGAACAAGACAATTCATGTCATTGATTTTACCAAGATTGGTCTTGTTTCTTTATCTGTGATCTATATTTGTTGTTCAAATTCTATATTATGTTGAACTAATGGAATAAGGGCTCAGTATAATTATAATAGATATCATATATTGTATATATTACAGTTTCTTACATATTCATCATCATGGTGTTAAGCCTATACTGCAGAAAGTCAACAGAAAAAAAATTCTGTCGACCTTGTGCGGTTACAGTTCTATAAGCCACTTATTTTTGGAAAGATTATCTTTTTTGTGGATACAATGTACATGTGCGAATAGTCATTTAAACAAAACATTTTAACCTATACGTCTTGTGAATGGCTATATCTTTAAAAACCTGGTTTGTAATATTTAAAAAAAAATTGTAGTCAGTCCCAAGCTGTACCGGTACTGTGACAGAAACATACACCAGACATTGTTGTATATTCTATTGTCAAATATTATTTTAACATGGTATTAATAGAAAAAATTGTATTTCTACATAGAAAGTGAACATTTAAGTTTTACCTCAGGATCATACCACATGTATTTTTTGCTGACATGGGGGACATAACACCCAAAATCTGATATCCTCCCTTGTTTGTTTTTTAAGTGAGCATAATGGATAAAAGACAAATAGGGGCATGGAGTTCAGATTACAAGTTTAACCAGGCTTTTAAAGATAGCTATGGAAGAGCCTTTTTCTTCATCAACTGACCTTCTGAAGAAAGTAAGAATATTGAAATGCATCAAAGATGTAGCTTTTACTTCAAAGTCACCTCATAGAGAGAAAAAACTTAAGGTTTAGTTTGAATTAAGCTATGGTATACAAGTAATGAATTGCAAAAGTCTTGTGAATTTCCACAGTACTTTTTTTATCATTGTGTGAGAAGAAATCTCTGATGGGAATGAATTTCTCAGAAAGGTGGTTATCTAGTTGTTGTACATGTATGCGAAAAGGTTACTTTATAATTCTATAGGGTTTCTATGTTATTGGGTTAATTTGACAGAAGCATTCATGTACATATTCACATTCCAAGGAAGCAAATGTAGGCTTGATTTTAAAAAAAAAAGAGTTCCAAATGTCCAACTTGTAATGTTTTGACCGTGTAAATGTGAGCAGCATTTAATCTATTCCCATATTTTTAAGGAAGAGGGTGCAGCCATAAAGCAATAAGAAACGAATTAGTCAAGTAAAACTCTTCGAATTCGCCCATTTTCCTAAATAATCATAAAATAAATGTCACTAAAACATGCTATCAAGGTTGTGTAGAAATTCCTTTAGTTTGGATATTATGTACGGTAAAGAATTATTTTTCTATCATAGTTAGGACAGGCATGTAAGGATGAAAGCAAACATTCACTACATCTATGCAAATGTAAGAATTTACAGATTTCATGTATAAGAATGTCTCATTCAATATTTAGTTTTTTTATTGGATTGTTTTATTTTTCTCATTCCATTTTACTGTTCTTCACATCCATGTACATTACAAAAAATATCATTTTTATATAATTATGTATTTTACTTTTGATCACAGACTAATCTAAAGGAGGAGAATTTTAAGGAAGAAAATAATTACTCTCTACCCAAGATCAATCACTTGAAAAAAGTTGTACATTGTTTAACATTCCAACTATGTATCTACAATGAAATGTGGTTTACAATGTATGTAATATTTTTAAAAATTGCCAACTATAGGAATCAATATTTCATGTTTTAAAATAAAATTTTGATTTGATATTTAATATTATTTCAACATACTGTTAACATTGGAGACATTGTCTTATTAAAATTGAAATATCCACCTTGTGTGGGTATCAAGTAATGTTTCTTGTTTTATACACATTTTCAAAAGGTGGAATGGGAAATAAAAATTATGAAATAAACCTAAAGTATTCTCTTTGTGCATTTATTACATTCCACAAATATACAAATAACTTCTGAGACTTTCAATATCAATCAGTGAAATTTGTTATTAAAGCAAATAATAAAAAGCAACCATGTGCATTTCTTTTCCCAATTCAAAAATTATTAAAGGAATAAGACTAAACAATTTCTATTTCCACTAAAGGGGATTTTTTTCAAACCAATAAAAAAAAGGCTTGCGCAGACTGGCAGAGAATATTTTGTTGTAATAAAGATTGTTAAGGTTCTCCGCCATTTGTTGTAAAAGGACATTTCTGATTACTTTTATAATTTCAGGAAGCTTTCTATTTCACTGCAATCTTTTTCATTCTGACTTCTCCACAAGTTTTCGAAAAAGTAGGCATATCTATTTTAACCAGTCAAAAGTGCAACCTAATAATACACAAAACAGCTATATTGGTTTGTCAACACTTAGTTGCATAGTATACAGTAGTTCATATTTGGACACAAAGTATATCAATATAAAAAACACCTTGCAAGTTACATACATGGTACAGTTTACAAAATGAGAATGAATGCAATATTTTATTTTAAATAATATCAAAAACTTCATGATACATGGATTTTACTGACATATAAATGCAGAAAAAATGTAGTTGCAAAAACATGTACATTATAGCAAAAAAACTGATAAATAAATGTCAAAACCTAGAATTAGAAGTAACAATAATTTCACAGATCAATAATATTTTTTCTAGCAGTTCTCTCTTAATCTTTTAATTAACAAATACCTAAATCATAGGACTCCCAACTAAAATATATGGACATTGCAAATGAATTAAATTAACAAGCACCAGTAGTAGGCTAGCAAACTATACTACTCACAACTTGAAATGCATGATGTAGATTTTTGCTGATAAAATGTTCAAAAAAGAGCAATTGATACAAATTTCACATAAAAAATTATTTCATCAGCACCTTCAAACTTGTAATGATTCTAAAGTGGTTGGGTACCAGAATGTAGGTCAATGACAAAGTTAAAATTGTATACAAAAGGATATTTTAAGGGTTGGCCTCTAAGCCTTTTTGTGATCCAAGCAATATGTTCCAAATATGTAACAAAAAATGATATAAAAGTAAATACTTTTGGCTTAAAGACATCCTTATCTACAATATAATCGTTCTAAAACCTCACTGCACATGCTTTAACATAAACAGGCCATCTCCCTGGATCTTTCCGGAAACAAAAGCAGATTTGTAATTTAAAATTGTATAATTATTTGAATATTATAGTATGTGGTCAAAATAGAGGTAGATGCCTTTTGAAAAATAAGAGAATTCTTTTTATAGGAGAGCTTTTTGTATTTTTTTTCTTACAATTTCATGATAAATCAGGTTCAATGATGTTTGAATAATTAGAATAAATTTAAGCTACCAATATCCAAAAATATAAACTTTTTAAGTATTTGTTTTGTTGAGAATGTTGGCATATTCATGCAAGTATTAAAAAAAACCTCCAGATCCCCTTCAATGGGTGTTGTCACCATAATTCACTCATAGTCACTACATCTACAGTATGTCAAACAAATTCTATAAAAAAATTGGATCAACAGCATAATGAATTTTGAAATTTTCTTATCAATTTCTTAATTAATTATAATTCTATCTATCCTGACAAAAATCTCTTCCAATTTACAGAGCTATCGACATAACTTACAGACATGTGGCTAAAGATACTGATTGACTAGAACCAATTGTATTTTTCAACTGCGGTTATCGTTTAATAGTTGGCGTGCTTGTTTAATGTCAGCTACAGTAATATCATGTTCAGATGCTATTGTGTGATATATAATTGAGTGTGAATACACATCAACTATCTTTATGTTATCTATAGCTTTAGTTGGTGCCAGGTTCTCGTCTCCAATAGTTTTTACATATATTGGATAAACAACCAGAAGGAGTAAAGTTAATGCTATCAATGTTAAACTATAGATAGTGAATAAGATCCGATCAGTAATATCTGTCAGTACCTTCCATTCTTCGGACTCTCTCTCTTGCACTCTAATCAATGCCTGTAAACTTCCCCTGCGCATATTTAGAGCAGATTGTAGTTTCTGCAATGCAGCTTTTTTTTGATGATTATCTGGTAACACAACTTCTGGTTCGTTAGTTTTGTGAGATTTCCCTAATGCAAACATATTGTGACCATGCTTTGTTGCTGGAACTGATACATCTGCTTTATTCTTGTTGTGCCGATTTAAATTGATTGTTTCCAACAGTTTGGATCTGCGACTATCTAAAACAGTGCGAACGGTAATGCTATGTCTGGATTTATAGAATCCAAACAGCACTTTGTCTATACTGTGCAATGCATTTCTGACTGAGTAAGGAATAGTCCTACAAAAATGTGATTGGTGACCTATGTAGGATACGGCTGTTTCAAAAATTGATGAAACCGCACACATTATCATGCACACTATTAGATATGACCCTGAAAGAAAAAATATAACAATGCCATCAGTATTATTCCATATGACAAAACAAAACAATGTTTCACAGTGAAATTAATCAAGTCTCCCAAGTATAAGGATATATTTCAAATGATATACCCGTGCCAAAAATATGAAAATGCATTAATATTTATGTGGCAAAAAGCACTTTCTTACACACTTATAAGCCGTATCATTGAACACAGGAAAAAAATATCACGACAGTAGAACAGTTTTTTTTAAAAATTCTAATCATTCCATCTGCTTATCCTATGGTACTAGAAATGTTGAAATATAAGGTACCTACCTAGAAGAGGCTCATTGAGTGCGTGGGTAGGCATCAATTTGGCCACAACCAATCCAAATAGAACATAACCAAGAAATATGGAAACTCCAATAGACAATTTTTCTCCTGAATCACATGGGATCCAAAATGATAACAGTGTTACAATAGATAGTAACACGCATGGTATTATTATAGCGTAATTGTAATACAAAAGTGAATTTCTTTCAACAAGTAGGGTCAAATTTAGGGAAGAAAATGGTTCCATATCTGTAATGAAAAGTTCTCCAGTATAGAAGGTCATTAGCAAACTAATTTCATAGTTATACAGTGTCCATTCTGGATTTTTCTCCAGACTATCAACAGACATTCTGCTGCTTTGTCCAATCAATATGGATGTTGCATCTTCTGACCAAGGCCCTAACTGAATATCACAAGCATGATGGTCGAAGGGGAAATATGCAATGTTGTAATCACAACTTGATACAATCTCTATGGCAAT
Source organism: Pharyngocirrus eroticus (assembly GCA_033118115.1). Classification (NCBI taxonomy): domain Eukaryota; kingdom Metazoa; phylum Annelida; class Polychaeta; family Saccocirridae; genus Pharyngocirrus; species Pharyngocirrus eroticus. The sequence goes on along the minus strand of JAVSBT010298076.1, from coordinate 2,925 downwards.
TGACGATTCTACTTTTCCGTCAGCGTGCAGAATTATTACAGAATCTCTAGCGATTTCACTTTTCCTGAAAATGAGAAATATATACATGTACACCATCACACAAAAATGTCGTTACTTTGCTATTAACATTTTATAGTACAGTAAACAGCCTTTATTGTGGTCACCTTTGGGATCAAACAATTTTGAAATTTATGGAAATAAGAAATGAATTAGAGTCTATGGAATTATTCCATAGCAGGAATAGGTTTGTACAAAATGTTGAATACAGTATGCTCTTTTGTATTTCTGACGTTGTAAAAGTTATGCAGACATTCATTTACGTTTTTGAGTGACCAGTCAAGTGGGGCAGCCACAAGTAGGGAGTTGTATCTTGGAATCATTTGATAAAATAAGATAGTCTTATGGTGGCGAAACAGGTTCAACTATGTTACCAACAATTAAGTTTGGAGCTCATTTGCTACTTTCAATACACATTTATGACCAGTTAAAGTCAATAATTTTGGTTTCAGCATTTCATTATGTACCTATCTATATGAATGAAAGGTCAATTTCCTTTATGCAAAATATTTTAAAAATCAAAAAAGTTGACATGTTTTTCACATGACCAAATTTTAACCATTTATCAAAAATGCCAAAATTAAATAATTTATTTTTCTTTCACAGCTAATTAAAAACAATGAACATCAACATTTAGATATCAAAACACGATTTTGAAGATATAAACATGCTCTTAATTTAGATTGTTTTTGTATTTTGATATTTTAAAGATAATCATAAGGGCTTTGATAATGAGCATCCAAAGTAAAGAAAGTACTTTGTAACAACCAACAAGTATAGTACTCACGCATTGTATAAGCGAAATTTGGGTTGCCACACTAATTCAGGTGGTGCTCTAACATGCAAGATTTGATCATACCTCTTTGGATCCCATATTGTTATTTCACTTGTCCAAACCTTGAAACAACAGTAAATATTGATGAATAGACAAACAATACAAGATTCAGACTGTTTACACAACTCAACTTTGTTGATCAAATTAGTCAACAAACCTGAAGTTCCTCCTTTCTTGCTAGTGTATGTCGTGTTGTTGAGATTTGTTGGAATTTGCATAACATGGAACAAATGGAGACAGAGCTTTTAGGATTGTGGGATCAATACATGATAAAGTGAAAAAGGCCGTCAAGTGTAAATCGTCCTTCAATAGTACAGTAGGCTAAATCTTGAAGTAAAACTATAAAATTATTTAGTGAATGACTCTCTTTAGATATCCTACATGCAATTTTCTCAGACATGTTTTTTTGTCATTCTTTTATCACGTTTTTCTTTGTTGCTATATCTTTTATAACATCAAATGATGTTCTTTAAAAAAGCGGACTAAAATCACCTGTTACCCTGAAAACATTTACATACTGTTTACTGAAAAAACAATTGTTCTACTTTTCAATAAAAATTATCATGCTACCTACCATATTAATCCATGCAGTTGTAGTAAAAGTACTTTGTCTAAGATTCTGTAAAAGGAAAACAAGAAAGGTAATTAGTACAGATTCTTCTGGCAAACTCAAAGGAATGTTTGTTGGCAAATAGAAGAAAACCTACTCACAACTTCGCTTATTTTGGTAAGAATGATATCGAGATCAATTTTCACTGGATCAGAGGAGAGTCTTGGAGGAACATGACGATTTACCCTCTCACACAGATATTGCATCAACATGGTTCTAGTGTCATTGCTAACAAGTTTACCTGCAGAGATATTGGTAATATCAGGAGATTTGGGCTTAAGACTAAGTTATTAAACTAATCTAATAAGTTAGATTAGTTTAACACAGTGGTGTTATCCCATATATTTACCAAACAAGCCTTCTTATGCTGCTTCCGGTCCCATCGTCAGATGGATAATCCTTATCATTACATGTTTCGGCCCTTTCCACAACACATTCCAAGGACCGCGCCAACCAGGGTGATCAATCCTGGTTTGGGACTGGCTAGTTCTTGCTCCACACATCATTTCTTTTCTGCCACACCCACTTGGATGCCCATTCTGCAGAATGTCTTTCTGTTCTTGCCGGTTATGCCCAGAACTCTGAGTGCCCTACTGACGGACTGCCCTGGAAAACCACGTGCTCCAACCTCTACGGGTAGGCACCAAGCACTCCATCCATTTTCTCGACACTCATCTGACAGTGGCTGGTACTTCCCAAGCTTTCTTTCATATGCTTCTTCAATCCTCTCCTCCCATGGGACTGTCAGTTCTATCATAACCACTTTCTTGGATTCCCCTGACCAGATCACAATGTCAGGTCTCAATGCTGTCTGTGTAATTTCTGATAGGAAAACTAATTGTTTCTGGAGGTCGGCTCTGAATTTCCAGTCTGTGGCTGTTTCCAGGATCCCTCCATGTTCTAATGTCTTGCCAGATTCACCAATCTGACAAATGGGATAAATTGTATGCCCTTCTTGACTGTATTCTTGTTTCTTTTATTCAAAACTTCTTCGAGTTTGGAAGCTAAGACTGCTAAAACTTTATCATGGCGCCACCTATACCTTCCATCGGTAAGCGCTTTCTTACATGATGATAGTAAATGTTCTAAAATTGCATGCCTTCCACACAGTTTGCACAAGGGGTCTTCTATTAAACCCCCACCTGTGGAGGTTGCTTGGACTTGGTAACACATTGTATGTACTTCATAGTAGGAATGCAATATATTTGGTTTATTATGGGATAACACCACTGTGTAGTTGCCCAACAAACATGCCATTCATAGGCGGATCCAGGATTTTGCTAAAGGGGGGGCACAATCTAATCCTAAATTTTACAAACCAATGGGGGGGGGGGGGGGGAGTTTGCCTTAGAATTAAACTTGATATCAATGAGCTTATAGCCTGTGACTGTCTCGCCATCTGGTGGTGTAGTTTCTAGGTCGC
>JAVSBT010297965.1:0-11974 GCA_033118115.1 Pharyngocirrus eroticus | reverse complement strand
AAGAAAAAACATTCTGATCGAACATAAATTTAAAACACGTCTATCATAACGATAATAGGTCAATTTCGTATGTTAAATTTGAAAAAAGAATGCGGCTTGTAACTAGGCCACCAGGTGGCGAGACAGTCACCGGCTATAAGCTCATTAGTTTTCTACTGTTTTGATGCCAACATTTAAAAAGCTAGCATTCGGTTCTGAAAAACACATCATCTCTTTTTTTTAAATGTCTTGACATAACTAGAGAAAGATGTTAAGTCGGTTGGGTTTTGCTTTTTAAATGATACGGGAAATCTGTGTCCTTATCTTTCATTGGTTGAAAACGCCACATTTACGCATTTTCATGTTTTTTTTTGGCAAAACTTTAAAAGCTAGCACTCGGAATTGAAAACTATTTATTGTTAAGTCGGTTGGATTTTAAGCTTAAGAAAACGCGGGAGGTAGTGACACTCGATTTGGTTGGCCGAAATCAGCTGTTTTAACCACGTTTAAAGCACTCGATCCCAAAGTCTGAAATTGGTATACTAGTTCTATAAAAAGAGAGTTTTTGACCATACTGAAGAAGTCATCCAATAAAAAACACATTGAACAGTAAATGTTGTCACTGATGAAAAGTTTAGCATTGACTTTATTTAAAGCTATAATTTCAGCTCACTGTTTTGCACAAATATAGCAATTTAACATGTAGTGAACACACTTTTGTCCAGCCTGCTTTAGTCAGGTGATTGTAACTGAAATCAAGTCACAGAAAAAGCATATGTTTTTGTTGTTTCAGTGGGAAGCATTATGTTAACAAAGAAAATATTTGAATTTTTCTAAAACAATGCTTGAATGTATTTTTCACACTGGATTTTCTAAGAACTGTGAGAGACCCAATCATTTTATACTAAAAGAGGGAAAAATCATTTGACGGTTTAAAAGATTGTATTCATAGTTATACTTATTTCTTTTTGTTACAAACACATGTTCAAGAAAAAGTACAAAAGGGTTTTATGTGTGTGACAATTATCAAATAGAAAACATGAAAAACAAATAGTTTAAAAGCAAACATTGTTCTCACTATTTTATTTCTAGTCAGGATTACACATAGTAGGACAGGAACAGGAATAAAATGTGCATTTTTGTTTAGAGGTATGAAACTTGGCACAAAGTATCTACATGGTCCAAGTAAAGTTAAGAAGTGGATCCACCAAGTATATGAAATATTTCAGGATATTTCGAAATTTACATGTATCGATACAAACTGGATTCTATGGGATCACTATATTTTAAACATGACATAAACAAACACAGTGGACTTCCTCAAGATTTAGCAAACAGTTTCAACATGGTGATGGGGTTGAAATTCTCAAAAAATGATGAAATGTGACAAATTTAGTATAAAGTGCCTTACGTTTTATTTCTAAATTAACGGAAATAGTAGTTAAAGAGTCATATTAATTCTCTCAAAGCAAATGGTAAAGCATATACAAGAACCCCAGTTATCTGACTTTACAAAAATATTCATTTCATGCAGTAGTGATAAAGCAAAATTGAACACTGATAAATGTTCCTACCCCACACCCCATTTTTGTACAATAGCTGTATTTTCCAATTTGAGGTGATGAAAACATAAAAATGGTCCGTTTTGATATTTTACATGTTTTATATCACCAGCTGGATGACAAAATAAGCAATTTTTTGGGCATAGAGGACAACATTTTGACCCACAGAATTGCAACAGTTAGAGATATGGAATATAAACTTTAACCAGAATAATATCTGATAAGTACCTCTTTTGCATTTTGGAATTTGCATACAAATAGGTAAAAAGGTTGGCCGACTTTAAAAGTGTATTATTATGAAACAAGTCATAAAAGTGTTCACAACTTTGTCATGACCTGTAATAAAACCTTCTATTTCTTTACACAATGTGCTTGATATTACTCCAAACTACAAGCAAACGATTGAAAATTTACCTGAAATGGGGAAAAGTTTTGACAAACTAAAGGATTTCAATAAGAAAATAACTTCTTACATGTTTTATTTCTGAATGCATCCATATGCATGAAAATAGTCCCACCTACAACATACTAGATTTTGTTTCTAATAATCATGAAAACTTATAACATGCCATAAATTTACTAATAAAATCAACTGCCAAAAAATAGTTACATTACTTAGATTCTCAAAGAGTTATGAAACAGTTTATATCTATATGTACTTAATTATTCAGTATATATAGACATAAACTGTTTCATAACTCTTAATATGGTTATATTTCATGGGGTAAATCTATATTCTGCTTCCAAAAGATTCCTTGATTCTAACTTATCCAAAATATCATTCTTGGGGGAAAAAAAGGACAATCTTTTCATTTATACAAAGTAAAAGAAATATTTTGCATATCATATAGGATAAAGATGGCATTTTGATAGATTATATTGAAACATGATAAGTTTGTAGGAGAATAGGAAGATATAACTTCAAAACATTCATGTACAATAATTGTACATGTAATTGTATAATCATTATAACATGTTTTAAAATATGCATACAAAATGTATAAGGTTTAAATAAATGTTTGTCTTATTTTATAATTATATCGAGAAAAAGCGTAACATAGAATCAATTATGTTGACTGAAACCAGGAAGAAACTTAAATATCAAACTAGTATTGTCAACTCATAAGAGTGTAAGTTTTGGTTAAACATTTTATTTCCTCATTCGTTTATCATGTACCTGGAAGTGTGTATGCATAACAAGTATTTTAAAAATAGTACTTTATAAGGCCATTCCAAATTGATTAGTTTGTCGAATGATTGTTATTACGAAAAATTGGTTTTAATCGTAAGTAAGATCAAACAGCATTCGGTCTTGTACGTATAAACGACGGAAAGTGCCGAGGCGCTCCGTATTTCAGTACGAAAGATTGTCGTGTATTGTTAAAAATATCACTTTACAGGTGTTGTGTGAGTTGGTTGCCTATTTATGACAAAAAGCAACATTTTGAAAAAAATAAAAATAAAATAAATAAATCGCGAAAATATGGGTCGGTCGAATCCAATGACAAACTAATCAATTTGGAATGGCCTCAATATAAAATATCAATAAGTATTGAAAAATCTAAAGACTGCCCTAAAATACAAAACCATGACAATGTGTCACCTAGTAGAAGCTAATCCGTTAGTTTGTGGACTTTCCTAAAAAGAAATACCTTAAAGGTGTATGCATAATTCTAAACAGATACAAAATTATACAGCTCTCTTAGATGATTTTTATTTTATTATTTTGTTTTTTTTTGGGGGGGGGGAGCTAAATATATTTGTCTAGTACACGAAATCTTGAAACAAGTAGTACAAGTCTATCTTATTGATCATTAATAACACTCTCAATTGAATTGATTCCATTTTTGAAAATCTTTTTTTTAATCGTATAATAGTAATTTGGCTGGGTTGCGGGTGAGGGTGAGGGGGGATAAAATGTTACCCTTGGAATGACATTTTCAAATAGTGTAACTTGTAACCATTTGATATAGGAATATATATTTATTTGATAAAAGAAAATAAGATTTGGGATTCTTTTAATATCCAAAACGACACATTTGAGTACCTTTCAAATAGTAATTCATCAATTTCAAATGGTCAACATTTCTACATAAAGTGTTCAAAATTTAGTCCCAAAAAGATGGTTGACTGGGAAAAGATTGATACATTTATCAGACAAAAACAAACCAAAGTGTATAACTCCCTTAGTTTTATACAAGTGCTTCTGAAGAACTTGACCTTGAAGAAGCGCTATATAAAAATCTGATATATATCTATTTATCAATATAATAGTAGATTTGAAAGTAAAACTTTCCTCATGCACACTATATATTATTGATTTATTTTAAGACTATCTTAAAAAGCCATTAACCTTTTCTTTCAAATAATCATAACTTCACAAATGTACATGAACATTAGCTATCACATTCAAATGATCAACTTTTTAATGTTTTAAAATGTTTTACAATGCAATTATAACAAATGTAATCAAAATTATAAGAAATAGCTTTTTTGAAAAAGGAATTATGGAAAAAAACTGATCAAAGTTTGAATTTATATACACAACACATTGCCACAAGTATGATACCACATGATAACTCATAAGTGTATTAGAAATTTGTTATCAACCTCTTGACCTTCAGTGTTTAAGTCAAAAGAATTTCAGCAAAAAAATCGCTGAATATCGCCAACATTCACCGCATTGCTAAAACACAATGCAGTGAAACGTTCTTCGAACGTTACATTATATCTAGCAGTCTTAAAGCTAAATTTGAAATAGGATCGAGTGCTTTAAGTAAAAATGGGGGTAATACAAGGTGATTTTTGAATATGGACCAAATCCACATACAACAAATACAATCCCCTTAACAAATTAAATATGAAATAATTTAACCCCACAGTCACCCTTAAATTAATGCTAATCATTTAAAAAATAGCATACAGATAAGGTAATAAACATTATTCAGAAACAAAAAGCCAAAATGTATAAAACCTTTTTTATTTTCAGGTGGCACTACATGTTTCTTGGTTCATAACTTTATTTGTTTATCTCACAACTCATTTAGGCAGTTTTGCTGTAGCACATCTTCCTGTTTACTGATATGCTTAATGTTTTAATAGATAACCGGTATAGTTTATGTACGTGTTGTTAACCAGGAAGATAAACGCTTCAGTACAGTATCAAAAAGAAGGTATATACTTCCAAAGCTTACAAGAGACAATATGTGGTTACTGTTAGCTGTATGTTTGTCAGGTAAGTAGTTTTTGTCAACCTAATAGTTAACATTCTGTACGCGAAGGTGTATTTTGAATACCCGATTGTCATAATATAATCCGTCTAAAAGGAAAGTGGTCGCAATGTTTGACCTTCACCTTTTTAATACAGTATACCTGTCTATGGGTTGTTTAATAAGTAAACAGTAATACAATTGTACTATCATCCAATGACTCTTCTACAATTAGTTGCTCTTTCAAGATTTTATAGCTCTCTTTTCTTTTTTCAAAGTGAAACTTGGGGCTTACTATCCTGTGCAGGGGTATATATATATTTATCCAAGTCAAAGCATTTTAGAATATGGAAACGTCACCATGAGGTATCGATGTGATCAGGCATGCGTGACAACAGTTAGGAATATAACATTAGTCAGAGAAAGCTATTACTATAGTCCTAGATTCCTGGAAGATGTGGCAGAAGTGATTCTCCAAAATGGACAAGTTATATCTAAGACTCTATCAAATGGGGTTTCTTATAACAATTTCACTTTTTTTTACCATAATGTTACAACACGTGACTATGCGAGGTATTATTTCTACATCGATTCTAGAAAACAATCTAGTAAGTGCTCAAAATAAGTTAAAATCTTTCTTTGATCAAAATCACTAAAGACAAGACACATTTGAATCAATTGAATTTAAATGGAACATTTAAAATTAAATCTTCATGTTTTGAACTTTAGTTACCAATATATTGGTTTTATAAAAGATTAAATGAGCCATGCATATATATTCTTTCAGCTATATATGTGTACGTGTATGTACGACCTGTTGCCACTTTAACACGTAATGCAGGAGTGTACCAAGAGAATGACACCGTGATTCTGAACTTTAATATTTCAAGAACATATGGTCTCCCATCGATCATTCTACATAGGAATTTAGTAAAACTGCGAGACTTTAGTCGAGGATCATACAGATACAATCTGCCACCAGACAACCGAACAGTATCATGCAACAGCACATACAGATTTACAGCTTCCAAAGAAGATGACAGACAAGTGTACCAGTTTGAAATGCATTGGAATGGCGAAATCATATTCTATAACCAAACGCTCCATGTTCAATGTAAGACACATGTTTTCTATCTAAATGTTTTATTTTGTAATCGTTTTCATGTAGTATTATTATCGGTTTGCTCTAGAAAGTAGTAATTTTCAGTGAAACACTTTTGTTTTCACCAAGAGTGGTAAATCAGACTTACTTGAAACATTTCCGAGAAAAATGTTCAGCTTGAAACAATGTATTAGAGATAATTTCTTATCTTGCATAACGTTTTTCCTTACATAGTAGGCTTGATCACATGAATGGTAATCTGATATTGTTAAACAGTTAATTTGATTTCGGAAATTCATACGTTTCGTAAAAAGAGTACCGGATTTTAGACCAGTAAATAATCTAGATAAAACATTACAAAAATAATGAAAAAAAAGATAAACGTCATTTTACTCCAAATTCTTTAATTGTCAATATGATAATTTAGTTGGTTCTTACAAGCTTATCATTTTACCTACATATTTCTAGTCAGTGATAAAAGATTATTATTCATAATAAGGGTATATATCTGATAGAATTGTTTTCGCAGAGTATTTAAGTAAGGGGAGGTAAATAATGGGCCAAAGATATTCAAAAACATTCAATAATTTGTGTTTTTATCAAAATCATATATTGGTTTCAGATTCTCCACGTTCTGAGGTTGTTCCACATTTCAGTAATGACAAATTCATTACATTAAAATGTAAAGTGCTGGAAGCAAACCCTACAGATATTGTGACATATAGGTGGCAACATAATGAAAATACCCTCCACAGTGAGACCAACAGGAATTTGATATTGAAGATTGGTTCGTTTGAAATGGTTGGATTCTTGAAATGTTTTGCCAAGAACTCGGTTGGTGAGGGATTTTGCATAGTACCTCTTCATTGGAAAAATCTTTGTAAGTTTTTTTTATATGCTTTCCCCATTTATTGATAGATTCGATCAACTTTAAAAGAGAAATGCAAGTCTAGTATAATTATTAAATATCAGATAACGACTTTAAAAAAACAGACACAGTATCAACAAGAAACTGTACATTCCTAAATGTAAAACTTCTCTTGGACAAAGAACATTAAAATATTCTGTCGCTACATTATGTAATAATCTATGTACAAACCTAAGAAATAGTGATCTAGAGCTCCATTCATTTAAGTCTAATTACTTAAGAACTTTAAAAAGTACTTTATATAACGAATCACATTTTATGCTGGACTTGTAAATAACCACCTCTGTTTATATCATGATGTAAATATGTATGTATATTTCTTTCCTTTAATTTTGTATATTTTCGATCAGTTTTGTAAATACCCTCTAGAGGGCCCTTTGAAAATCAATGGTTTACGTTGTAAAGGTGTTACCCTCATGAAATAAAGCTTTTATTATTATTATTATTATTAAATGGCATTATTGCATTTCAACATACAAATCATTTACCTAGAATCAAATTTCAACTACGGAAATAAATATAAAATGCTAACATGAAATACAAAAAAATATATTCAAGAGGAAATGGTAAAAAATGATTCATGTAAATTCTAAAAGGTATGAATAACAACAGCCAATGCAAGATAAATTATGTTGGTGTCGTTTTCCCTTTTTCAAACATGTAGTGGCTTGGTGTGGACAGGGAAATATTGTCAATGCACCCGTAAATAAACCTGCAACGATTGAATGTCAAGTGTGCGAACTTGTTGAACTAGAATACCAATGGACATTCGATGGGAAAAGTCTTGTGGGTAAAAACAGAACCCTTCTGATCCCAAGCACAACACTGCAAGACTATGGGACATATACCTGTACAGTGAAATCGATTTTTGGTAATGCAAGCAAACATTTTGAGATACTTGTGTTTGAAACCATTGATTATATGCCTGTAACCACTACCCCAGGTAAGCTTATGAATTATGATGACTGAGTTGTTTACCCCATGGTCATGACCTTTCAGTATAGAGCTAAAGTGTTGGCTTGTGGTTCAAAGGGTCATTTGTTCGAAGCCAGATCTAAAAATCTAGAATGTGTTTATGTTCATTACCGTATTAGTGTTGTGTATACCTGTTAATGACAACACATTGAAATAACATAGGGAGGAATCTCTTTGATGGCCATGTTTAGTTTAAAATCGCATCTATTTTGTTTAAATATTGGCTGTGGTTCAAAATACTTTTGGAATCGATAGAAAACTTTCTATACACATAATTATGTTGTAAAAATATGTTGTATATATAAATTTGTATGTGTTAAAACACTTGCACTAAACATGACATTTAACACAAATTATAATACAAAATAAAAACATTTTTGGACTTATAAACTATCATTACATAGGAACACGTACCACTCTAAACGTTATAGGGCTTCATTTCATATGATTTAGAAAGGGGTTTGAAATCATCATGACATTTCAGATAATTACACCCAACAGACAAATAGACTTCTTTTTTGGAAAACCGACTCATAGCTTTTAAAGTGTGATTCAGTGAGATGTTTACAAATAAAATAATCTTAAACAAAATGGGTTTTAAAGACAAATGTCACATTGAAAAACAGTCCTACTAGTATAAACAATACTTTTTCAGACAGTTTATAACTTTTAGTAAAAACAGCAAGTTGCTAATCATTCTTTAAATGTTTTGATTTATTGCATTCCATGTCAGTCAATGAATATAACTTTTTTTTGTACAATATTTTAGTTATAAATGAGGAAACTACTGTGAAGTCCCAAGGGGGTGGAATTACAACAGAAGGTAAGAAACTATGAATGTGTTTTGTATACATTATCCAAAGTATGATTTTAATTAAACTAATAGGGTGAGATTCCCTTAGATATTCTATTTCATAGCATGCAATTTTAGAAATTGAAAATATATTATTTTTTTTATATATTATCTTAGTTAGTGATGAGAAAACGATTCTGATCTCCAAGGGGGGTGTAGCTACAACGAAAGGTAAGAAAATATATCATTTCCTAGATAGATAGATAATGATTTAGTAGAAAACTTCCAACAAAAGGCATTTTTAACTGTCCATATTCTGGTTGTGGTTTATTGTGTGTCTTATTTTTCTATATATTGTTACACTATGGTTGGATATAAGCCATCAGAGGTCAGCGTCACTTTTGTTCCTATCTTTTTTGCCAACATTTAATTGGATTGTGATGGAATTAAAAGTCTGTGGGAACCAACATAAATATTCTAAACCAAGAATAATTGCACCAAATTCATATTTACCGAAAAGAAAAATTGGAAATATAAAACCAAAATATGATGTATCCTGTCAATATTCTGGGGACATAGCTAAATATTCCAGAAAAGAAACACAGATGCACAGTTTTATAAATTTTATTTCATAGAGAAAAAAAGGGATGTTTTGTAGGCATATTTCCATTAATTCAACTTCATTTTATATTTTAGTTACTGAAAAGATGCAAACAGAGAGCAATCAAAATGGTTTGGATAAGGGTAGGTTTATACAAGTTATGCCACAACCGTTGTTTTTTTTGATGATTATTATCATCTAAAAACATATTTAGAAATAGCATCTTAAAAACCTTTATGGAAAATTTACAAGGAAACACTCGAATTCTGATCTCAATCTACATTCCCTAACACTTTTTATTTGTTATCTTGCTTCATATTTCTATTTAAGCAAAACGACATTATAATAATATTATATGTTTTAATCCCCACAGACTTGGATATGCCTGAACCTATCGAAGACAAAGAAAAGGGAAGCTCCAATGGTAATAAGTTTATTTTCTCACACATTCTTGCATAAGATTCTATTATGTAAGTGTGTTTTGTATGCTGCATTATGTGATAAGGAGGGAGTAATATTTTAGTTATGACAGCTACCGCCAGACATCTGATGATGGCTATGGGGTTAGGTAGACATGTAATTTAGATTATTTTTGTTTAGAATTATTTCATCTTAAAAGTTGTTCCTTTAATATTACTTTTGTATTATTTTTAGTGGTTGTAATAGCATTAGGGGCAATCATTGGAATATTGTTAATATTGCTGATATTTATGGCAACCGTCATTGCAGTACAAAAGAGAAGAATTCTAGTGAATGAAACAGCTGGTAAACATAATTTTAAAAGTACTTTTTTTATTGATTTTTTTTTTAATGCTGATCAATGGATTGTACATTTTAGATTCTTTAGCCAGTACCAAACCTTTTAAACAATGGAATACTGAAGCAACATAGGGTAAAATATCTTGCTTGAAGGATAATGCCTTTGTCGTGGCTATTGATTTTCCATCAGGCCAGCATGTCTTAAGAAATTGCAAAATATTTGTCACTTAAAATTCAAAAAAAGGCTAATCATCTGAATGATACCTTATGGTTAGTTTTTCCTTCTTGTGTTAGATCTATTTATTAACAAAACGTTTTAACAATCTCATCTTATTGCGTTTTTTTATTATTCTTTAGGTCTAAAGAAGGAAGCAGGGAGTGTTGCTAATGATAACACAGGTGATTTTGTTCTATATAAATCTTAATACAATAGTGCAAACTAAAATCACATTTCAATGTACTCTACATATCTACGGAAAACCAAATTGACACAAAAAGGGGGTCCATCTTTATGAACATTTATGTAATGAAAGAGAGACAACTGAAAAAGTAGGACGAAAAAGGCCATTCCCCTAAGAATAAAACTTGTTCATTAAAAAGAGTCCAAATTTACTTTAACCAATCAGTTTGACCTATTGAGAGTCAATTCTACTTTTGAGAAATTTATACTAATTTATTCAGTAGCCTCTCTTTGACAACTTTGGAATTCCTTTAATATAAGGCTTGATTTTTTTTTAATGACCCTGGTTTGGCTGTTTATGCTGCTCTATGTGTCACACCTTGTTCAACAAACTTTTTCCAAATCACAGTGATTTTTGCTTATAAATCTTTTGTTTGTATTATTTTCTAGAATTTGACAATGGGATTGACAATGCTGAGGATCCAGATTATGTTAATTTAGCAGCCAAAAGACAATCAGGTGACACTGAAGAAAAAAACACTTATGCTTCGCTTGCGTCACACACTGAACAGGAAAATATGTATGATAAACTGTAACTATATAAAACAAAGTTTGAGATATTATGCAGATTCATTTACTCAGACAATTTAAGAGAGAGTGTACAGAGCACATCACACAATATTGTTAAACTTTACAACATAATACTCTTGAGCAAAAATGGCCTAAGTCATTTTTTGACGTTCTAGATAATCTAGAAAAAAAGTCAGTATCCTAATAGACATTTTAATTATTTAAAAGGATAATTTCTAAGAACATTAATATCAGGATACACAAAAAGAAAATAATAGTTCTAAGGATGATTTTTATGTTTTTGGCAGACTGACACTATTGGGATCCTTTGTTACATTACATTTAATGACTTAGGCCACTGTACTAAAGTATCAAGAAATCCTAGAAGAAAAAAAAATATCATTATGATACCTAGATAGAAAGGTGGCAGATGATATTGTGCAGGATGGCAGTCTTAACTCATTTTTGCCAAAAAATGACTTAGGCCATTTTTGCTCTAGACTGTCGATAGGTCAAAAATACATTCCAATTTACTATACATGTATATACCTCAATGTTCATGACCCTAGTTAGTCATACTTTTGAAGTAGATTTGAAAACTGAGGCCCTGTGTCAAGAATAACAGCATCTGGCATGTAAAAGACTCAGTTAAATGTTGAAAACAATACATCTATTTGCATAAATATTCTCAATAAGAAAAGTATTCTATATGCCTACAAGGACCAATATAAGCTTCACATAGAGCCTCAAATAGGCCATACTCACTTATCGCTTATCTTATTATATGGCTGTAGAGACAGTTTATAAATAGAATCTTAAAAGTGTGTCTATCCCCAAAGAATGTATTTCTGCCAAAAAATGGGAATCAATTTCATAAGTGTTCCTAACCATTATCATGTTCATTAACTTTTGTGGTTTTTCATTAAAATAATTCTTAATATTATTAATGCTTTCATTTTCAAAATGTAATAAGACTTTTTGAAGAACTGACATTATACATTTATAATAATGAAAATAAAAATAATAATGATAATAATAATAATAATAATAATAATAATAATAATAATAATAATAATAATAATAATAATAATAATAA
>JAVSBT010297854.1:0-11974 GCA_033118115.1 Pharyngocirrus eroticus | reverse complement strand
TTTAAAAAAAATAAAGATATCTTGATGATTCGAACATATTTGACTTAGTTTTTGCATGATCTTTCTTTTGCATATACTTTTGACTTGGTGTGAAAATGTAATTATGCCTTGGGGTACCTACTATAATGATTTGGCAAAAGTCTGGGTTCATATACAAGGAGCTGACAATCACAGATTATCACACAATACAGGATAGCCTATAACTAGTATTCACAAGCAGCTTCCCATTGTGTCTATCAATTAATATTGTTTTCTCTTTGTCTTTTCTTTATTCTTTACTTTTGAATTTCGGTAGTCAATGATTTACAATTTAGCCATGCTTGAGTACAGTTTTAGATTAGGGATGTTGTTAGTCTCTACCTACATCTGCAATTATCGCTCACCTTTTAGCATAATCTATAAGTATGACACATAGTTGTCACTTATGACAGAATCATGTATAAATACAATGTATCTGAATCTATTTAAATAAAGTAGTAGTCAGAGGGTTAAAATGTTGTCGCTATTTTTCTCTTGATTTTAGGTCACGGATACAAACATCCATCATAGACATAGGGTCTTGTGATGTATGAAATTCCATCTACATCTCATGATCTTCAGTTATATTTTTCGGATTCAGCTGGCTCCACTTGTGCATAAATTCAAACTTTACTCAAAGTCCGTTTAGTTGACTTCCTATTCAGTGCATGTGTTGTACTGATAGAGAGAATAACTTTACTTCATTTATAGAAGACGATATTGGTTCAATTTTTTTTTGTCCATCATGAAGTTTTTCTGCATGTTTTTGTGTTTGGTGATGGTAAGCCAAAATTTGGCAAAACATCCCACTGATCCTGCGCCACTGGAAAAACAGGATTTGAGTGAAGAAATTCTTCAAGAATTAAAGAATGCTTCCAAGACATTTGGTCTCTACTTGGAAAATATGAAGTCAATGGAAGATAAGATAAATTCTTTGGAAAAAAAGATGAGTTCAGTAGAAAATAAGATAGATTCAGTGTCATCCACTACCACTATTACTGGTAGTAAGATGACTATAGCCCTGATGAATATCAATTCAACTGATAACAAAGTGACGACGAGGATGAACTCAGTGGATAAAAAGATAAATTCCTTGGAAAATAAAATGAGTTGGGTAGATTATAAGATAGATTCAGTACAGATTAAGATTGATATATCTGAAGAAAACGTTAAATCAACAGGAATCAAGCTGAATGAAATAGAAGATAAGATGACGTCGATGGAAAATGGGATAAAATCAGTAGAAAAAAAGATAGATTCAGTGGAGAATAAGATTGATATATCTGAAGATAACGTTAAATCAACAGGAATCAAGCTGAATGAAATAGATGATAAGATGGCGGCGATAGAAGATGGGATAACATCAGTAGAAAATAAGATAGATTCAGTGTCATCCACTACCACTACTACAGAGATTAAGATGAGTTTAGCCCTGATAGATATCAAATCAACTGAAAATAAAGTGACCACTTGTTATATAGGTAAGCATCTAAGAATAATAGATGGTCTAGACAAGGATTCAAAAATATTAAAACATGATTTTTTTTATCAAGATTTCTTTTTAATAAATGAAAGTAAAATTATTTCCACGATTGTTCATTTTCTCCCATAATAATAACTTGTCAAATTGATCTCTGACCGATATCGTTGTTTAAGCAAATACAGAAAATATTTTTGTTAACATAATGCATTTAAATTTAGAACATTAGAGCAATCTCTCTCATAAAAAGTTATTTATTTCATGTACAAATATTTCTAATAGTTTTCAGGCTACAATTTGATTGTACATTTAATATCAGTATATTGTGTGTGTGTGTGTTGAAGCATGCCTTTACCAGTCCAAAATACCAATTGAGAAAAATAGATATGAAGTTTAAGCTTCAGAAAAAAAAATCTTAACCAGGAAATTGCAAATTCAAACCGCAAAGAAGATTTTGCAATACTAGTAAATGACATTGCACCAAACTGTGGACAATTACATATAGTAATTAATTCAATTCCAATGATTTTGAATAAAATTAGCTACATTAAGTCTTTTTGTGGTTTCATTTTAACATTTATGCTGTTAAATTAAGGTTTGTAATGAGTAATATTATTTCTTTTTTGTTCATGTCTTTATCAGGTAAACATTGCAATTGTTTAGATGTGATGAGGTGTGGCAACACCAAGAGTGGTGTCTTTACAATCTATCTCAATAACAAACCAACAAAAGTCTACTGTGACATGGAAACTGATGGAGGAGGATGGCTGGTATGTATAGGAAATCTCTTGCTAAACTCCAACTAAAACTTTAATCTTAAAAATATTAAATCTTGACACTTTCCCATAAGATATTTTAAACTATCTTTTCTACAGTTGTTAAGATTCAATATTTCAATATAGGCTTTTGGCTGGTTGAATGAAAATATTCTTTTCACGATAACTTTTGATCATGTTGCAAGCTCGCAGTTAGAGTGTTTATTCATTCAATCATTCAAATTAATTATTGACATTAATTACTGGTTAGCCATCAAAAATGTTAATGTTTCCCTGGGCTGGTTTAGTTCTAAAAAAGGCTTGTGATACGATTTCTAATAATAGGTATTCCAAAGAAGGGCAGATGGATCTGAAAACTTTTACAGAGGATGGATTGATTACAAGGAAGGGTTTGGTATCTTGACAAACGAGTTTTGGAAAGGTAAAAGGCTTTATAATACATCTGGTTATTCATTTGTTTATATCTTATTTTAATTGGTGAACTTTTATCTCCAAAGCCAATCTATCCTGTAATTTGACATACTCAATCTCTAATATCACGCAGAACCGTTTTAAAACTGATTATTTAAACATTGATATTAACAATACTGTTTTCAGATATTCAAAATGTATCTACAAATTTGAAACTTTAATCATCTGGGGCCAATTGCAATTAAACCTTGCATGTCTTATGTTCAAAAAGTTGTTTAGCCAATCTTTTCTTGCTTAAATGCGTTGCAATTAGTTTCTGAGATTTTGCCTAGCTTTAAAAAAGCCTAGTTTTTGCTTACATTCTAAGCAAGGTATTGAGCTGGCTTAGGGCAGACATTATTTGCTAAGGATTTGGTTGAGTCAGACGTCATGTTTAATTAATTGCATCCAGATATAGGCAATATCTTAGTCTTTCTTGCTTAAGCAAAATAATCTTGCTTAGACTTAAACATCTAATTGCAACTGGCCCCAGGCTATTTGACCAAAATCCCAGGAAAAAAGATATTTGGAAAAATTGATATCTTTCTCTTTTTTCCCATCCCTATGACTTATTTATGATACCGATATTTAAAAAAAACTCCAAGCAATTAATTTGATGTCAAACAAATTTGATTTGGTAACGAAAATAAACTATTTAAAGCCAAAGTACAATCTTACATTATTTATCAAAAAAAGGTAATGAAGATTTGTACCAAATACTGAACACTTGTGGAAATCAACATGAACTAAGAATTGACCTTGAAGACTTCAATAATGAAACAAGATATGCAAAATATTCCACCTTCACCATCTCCGGTGAAAAGGACAATTATAGGCTAACACTTGTTGGATACTCTGGAAATGCAGGTACATACTGTTTTATTTCCATTTAAAAATGTGAACTTTAAGCATCAAGAAATAGAAATGGAATTCTACAATGACTATGAATAGTGACTTTGTAAGCTACCAGATCTCAACATCTTACATGATAGTCAATAGATCTACTTTGTCAGTAAGAATGATATCCCATTATCCCAAAGTGTTTATGGACATGTTCATTACAATCCACAGGTGATTCACTGACCGGGCATAATGGTTACCAATTCTCTACCTTTGACAGAGATAATGATGTGTGGGATCACAACTGTGGTGAAAGATTCAAAGGTGGTTGGTGGTATAATCAATGTCATCATACCAATCTAAATGGTCTTTACTTGAGTGGCCCCTTCACCGGCCCACATAGTATTGGGGTTGCTTGGAGATTCTGGAGAGGGTATTTGTACTCCTTGAAATTCACAGAAATGAAATTCAGGCCAAAGTAATGTGACCCCAATGCAGACCTGCAACAGTGACAGCTTTTACAGTCTTCGCTTGTAATTAGAATTTAGTAAACCACCCTAACCAGTAGAACCACTTTGCAGTTTACGGCTTTGTTTACTGAAGCTTTTCTATTACCTTCATCACTTAATTGAAATATCAAAAGAATGCTTGTAAAACAAACAAATATATCAAATGAATATTTAAAAAAATAATACAAATCATTATCAATCATTATCAATTAAATTTCAATGATAAAGATATTCTATTTTCCGGTAATGAAAAAAGAAAAGTACAACTCAAATTAAATAAATGTTTGTTAAACAATGCAGTGTTAAAAGAAGGGAAGGGAAGCACAGCTTGAACAAAGAAAATGTAAAAATAATTGTAATGAAAAGTAACAGCAAAAGCTTATATCCGTATGTATTCAGAAGAAACTTATTCAATGAGACTTCTTAAATGCCATGGACAAAATTTCAAAGACAAGAACATAAAACATGTCAAAGAAGAAACAAACTTCAAACACAAAATGAAGAACACTACAGAGGGCATAACCCTAGACATATTGTACATGAAAAGAGAAAGTACTAATTCAACGTGCAATGTTAGAAATGTAATGAAATGCACCAATGGTATGAATAAAGATTAATACAAGGTCTGCTTTCATTATTGTTTCTTTTGTTATGGTTGGGGGTAAAAATTAAAAAAATACTTTTCTTATATTTGAATAAACCTGTAGGAGAATTTATTTCCAAAACATTTTATTATTCATGTAACAAAAAATCTCCTCTACATTCTTAACAGGCAAGTGTTCTCTTGTTTTTCTATTGAAATTATGCTTCTCTATCCAATGCTGCTGTGCTTCTATACTAGAGAAAATAAAAGAAACACCATCTAAAAAGGTTAGTCCTTGAAATACAACATTACCAGCCCATACATCTTAAGGAGCTGTCAACTGCAGAATTTCAAATGATTATAAATACTAGCCTATAATGCAGAAAAGTCGTCAGAAAAAAAATCGGTCTACTTATAGTGGGACCTCGAAACTACGACCCCAGGGGTATTTGCATTTAATTATTTAGGCCACTTAATTTAATATAGTTTGTAGCAAGAAGTTCAACTATATATGGATTCTAACTCAAGCACTGTAACCAACTAGTATATACGATAAGCTTTGTTATTACCATAATTATGACTTAGATAGTTCAAATGGTAGAACAGTTGGCCGGTAACACCGGGGTCATGGATTCGAGTTACACCCTAAGTCAACAGTCGAATAATTTTGTTAATTTTTCTGCAGGAAAGGTGATACCCTAATGATGAAAATGTAAATTGTAATATATTCAACATTATCATAAACCCAAACTCAGATCTAGAAGTGCTGACTCTAGTGATTAGATTAATATTGTACTTTTTTAGTCAATTCTATTAAGGATTCATGAGTCTAAACCTTTTTAAATTGACTATGATATAGGGAACATATTTCCATATTTTTTGAAATAATTCTCCTTGAAATGAGACTACACAATTACATGTATAGCATAATACATGTATGCCTGTTATGCAACAGAGTTTGATTGGCTACACATTATGATATGTTCTATTTTTACATGTAAATCAACGTTTTCAAATCGGAGTTTCTAGTGCAAGTTAACAATCATTGCATTTTTTTAGTCTTGTTTATATCCCAATGTCTTGTTTTCAAGAACTTTCGCGATAAAATAAAACAGTTGGTAAATGTTTGCCCCCCCCCCCCCCCCCTGGTAAGGAGGGGGGCTATCCATTCATAATATGATATTTTATAATAACATGTGACATGAAACTTTATGTTGATTATTTAAGATATAATCCACTTTATGCGTATACATTTTGCATACGAATGTTTGAATTCTGTAAAAAAAAAAAGATTTTTCATTAAACATCGCCTTGTGCTGAAGTCTTCACCAAATGCAACTTTTAAATTTTAACTGTATCTAGAAGAGTGATATTTTAGGACACTTTTAAAAAATAAATTGTATATTGTATACATATTTTTATAACAGTTCTTCAGAATTTCAAAACATAAAAAGTAAATATTATACAATACTAACATAACATACTATAACAATGTGTTAGTTCTGTGATATTGAAAAGGCTATAGGAAATTTTGAATTATACCTTCAATGTTTAAGGTACAACTATGATAGTGATAATAATCTAGCATATTTTCATCAAAACATTCACCTTTGCATTGTTTCAAGGACAGTTATGACAATGTCTCATTACAATGGTTGAATCATTAGAATTTTAAATCTATTGTGATTCAAATCGTTAATCATAGCTTGTCAAATATTTCAATAAATATACGGAAACACGATTTGATACAAGGAAATAACATACAGTTCTATATTGTATTTATATCTAATTTCAAATGTTTACCTTCCTGTGTTTAGGTTAACGTTAGTCACGATTTTCCTTCAAACAAATTTAATGTAAACCCATCAATATGAATTGATTAGGATTTGCCGATATCTATGGGTTCAATAGATTTTTAATCGAGTTCAAATTTTGCAATTTGTGGGTGTAGAACATTTATCCCAGATGAACAGTCCTATATTTATTTTACATCGTCATAAGTTTATAATCACTGTATTGTCAATATTTTTCATTTGAATTTGAATAATTAACATTTTTTGTTTTATCCTATTTTTGTCGCTAATCTATCTCAAATTTCCATTATTGTTTCCCGGCCTGTTTGAAAGGTTTTTGTACAATGTTTTCAAAACCATAGTGGTAAAGCTGTACTACTTGTGTATGAGAAACCCCGAATTTAACGCTAATAGTAATAGACTCTACTACTAGGTATTAAACTGTTTAATGAATTTAGAATAAAAGAATAAAACAAACAAAAGACTATCAAAAACAAACCAAACATCATAAGACAGTGTTCTTAATCAAAGAAATAAAGGGAGAAACATTTTGTTACTCCCTTATTTTGAAAGAGTATAATAATAACATTGTAATAAAATAATAGTCCAACAGAAAGTAAAACTTTATAATTATGCACAGTCAGTAATAATGAATTTATGCTTGAAAATAGTCAAAATGTGGGTCGTATTCTCTGTGATTTACAATGGCGTTATGGGTTTCCATTTCCATAACGTGACGTTCAATAAGTGAAGCAAACGCTGAAGATCAAACGTAATAATTCAATATACAATACACTGACGCGTTTCATCTTATCAGCGTTGCTTTCAATAAACTAAAAAAGAAGCCGAAATAATAAAACAATGAGTTGACGTATTTCCACTTCCGTAACATTCGACTTGTATAACTTTCTCATCAGACGTGTCGCATATGTTCTAAAATATAATGTTAATTATATAACAACGTATGTAAGCAAAACAAGTCATGAAAATAATAACAACTGAAGAAGGCAACAACAGCCAAGAGCCACAGGACATTATTATGAACGGTGAAGTAGTTGAAACAATCAAAGAATTCTGTTATCTGGGAGCCCTTTTTACAAACACCAATGATGATTCAAAAAAAAATTAGAAGACGGATCGCCATAGCGAGAAACGCAGTTGTGTCTTTAACCTCCATCTGGAAAGACAGATCCATCAGTACGAACACAAAGAATAGGATCCTTAAGGCTTAACTGAGGCCATGGTGTTTCCATAGCAACCTACGGCTCGGAATGCTGGGTTACAAAGACTACTGATATTAAAAGACTTTTACTCCACATTTCAAAGGCTTTAAAAAGCCTTTGAAATGTGGAGTTGCAGGCGTCTACTCCACATCAGTTGGACGGAAAAGCGTACCAATGAATGGGTCACAGATAAGGTAGGTGGCACCTGCTTGCTTGAAGAGTTTACAAAGCGGTAACTAGCTTTTGTAGGTCACATTGTAAGACGTCTCGATTTGGGAACAAATCTTTTATTTGGATCTGTCTATGGGAAAAGAAAGAGAGGAAGACCAAAGACAAGGTTTTTTGATAATGTGAAGGACTTAACAGGGCTGAGTATCGAAGGGGTGGCAAGGATGGCACAAGATAGGAATGCCTGGAAGAATATGTGTAAAGGTGCCACAGTTACTCGATAACGAGTTTGCTGTAATTTGCTGATGATGTAATGTTTTATCGACGAAAAGTCAACTACATGTGCCTGCGGTGTCAAAGAAAGCGACAAATCAAAATTGAAACTGAAAGATATTTATCGAGCGAACGATGCTGGTAAAACGTCCTTAATACCAATCAACTAAATTAGATACATGAAATGTAATAGACTTACATGAAAATAGCAAAAAACAGCTTGGGGGGAGGGAGACAAGCTTTTGCTTGGATCAGCAGTCACTGGCAAGGAGTCACACCCTCTCAGCAGGATATAATCTAAAACAGATGGTGGAGGAGACAAGCTTTTGTTTGGATCAACAACCTCTGGCAAGGGGCAAAACCCTCTTAGCATGATCCAAACAAAACAATTGGATGTATGTGAGGGAGGGTGTGTATATAAGGGTGAGGAAGGGAGGGTATGTGGGGAAGGGGGGGGGGGGGTAAGGGGTATTTTTTGGCTCCGATCAACAGCCTCTGGCAAGGGGGTAAAACCTTCCAATCATGATCCGATCCAAAACAGATTTGATGGGGAAGGGTGGAAGGGGCAAGATTTGACTTTGTTCAACAGCCTCTAAGCATGGTCCAATCCAAAATAGATATGGGGGGGCAAGCTTTGACTTGGAACAACAGCCTCTGGCAAGGGGCAAAACCCTCTAAGCTTTAAACCAATCCAAAAAAGACAAAGAAGGGGGGGGGGGCAGGAACATTATGCCTTTGTCCTAGAATTCTAAGAATATCTAAGATATGATAAATATGACTATCTTTTAGATGTGAAATTCCTAGATAGGGAGTATGAACACCACGAGGACATTTCTGGGGTCAGTGACAACAAGAAAACACGCTAAAATGTACCATTATTTGATTGATCACATAGAAGATACAGAGATTCGAAGAGAGTGGCAGAACCAATCAATAAGTCACCATTCCACCTCTTTCATTAGATTTCCCTTCCAAAGGTTACCTTGTAGAAAACTTTGGCATCCGCAATACCACCCTTTCCTTTTATGCACATTGTCTGCCAGCATCCTAAGAAGATGGAAAAATGATTACTTGCCATCAGAGTGCTATGTGCCATCAAAAGTTGTTGTTTTGCTATACAATACTCATGATGTCTGCAACAGCTTTGGTTGAAAACTCAACTTTCACTTTCAGCAATGGATTTTGATAGATTCTGATAATTCTGAATTTAATGCTAAACAACTGTGTCATTACTTAACATTATGTGGATGCCTACTCTATCTTTACAGCACTGCATCTCAAACTCAAGCAATATATTTCAGCCTTTTAGGGTGAACTTTTGTGTCCCTGACCCAAAGAACTTCTGAATACCCTCAGAAAAATCATATCCAAACCAGGTAATGTTACAACTGTCAAATGGGCGAAATTTGAATGTATTGAGTATTCCTAGAATTCTAGGAAATTAGATTTCTTTTTCGTTTTCAAAATGAAAGAATTAGTTCAAAGTGTCTAAAATATGAAATATGGTAGTGTTTAGAAAAAATCATTAGAAGTGCATTTGTATTTTATTCAGAATTTTTTTATTTGAACCCCCCCCCCCCCCCCCGGCCAGATATTTGTTCATCTCATTATTTTTCTGTTGCCACTGTTGTGCCATAACTGTCCAATATTGTCGAAAATTGGTGCAAAAATGTATATCAAGTAAACATTTTTTTTTTTTTACAAGCAGATGTTGAAATGTTACAAACAATAGTAGGTGGTGCGTTTATATTTTGGTTCAGTTCATTTGCAATTTATCACTTTATACTAGCAATTTTTAAATTGTTCGAACGTGTTTATATTTATTTCAAACTGTTGCTGTCTTTTTTTTAGTTTCCAAGATCAAGATTAAAACTTCATCTCTCAAAATTTTCAATATACAGCTTTGGTAGCGTATTGTACATAACATTCATACATACGTAAAAACATATTTACAGATGATGATAAAAATACGATTTTGTGCAATATTTGAATGAGGAAGAATTTTAAACACTTCCTTGTTGAGTTCAAAAGTTGACTATGCTTGTGCATACATGAAGTTCATATGCAGGGATTCACACCCAAGAATATGAAGCTCGATTTAATCTTCTTGTGTTTTCTAATGGTAAGCCATAATATGGCTCAACATACCACTAATCAAGATCAACGGGGGAACCAGGATTTGAGTGGAGAGGTCCTTTATGAATTGGCTTCAAAGGCTTTGGGTCTATGTTTGAAACAAATGAGTGCACTGGGAGAGGAGATACAGCTATTGAAGAATAATGCAGATATGGTGGAAGAGAAAATGGGAGATGGATTTGAATCTATTGGTAATCAGATAAATTCAGTGGAAGATAAAGTAGATTTGATGGAAGATAAAATAGAAGTAAGACTTAAATCAATGGAAAATCAGATAAATTCACTGGAAGATACGATCTCTGGTCTTGTGCCATGTGTAACTGGTAAGAATACACTTGTTAAAAAACTCACAGCTCCTTCACACAGTGATCGAGAACATCATTATCATAGCTTTTGTAAAATATCTTGATTTACCTTCATTTTCTTTTACTACTTTAACATCAACATGTCAACTTGATCTTTGATTTTTTGTTTTGAAACTTTTATTCAAAGAGGGTAACCCATTCCACCCGATAGTGGACCTTCATATGGAGCTTCATCGATATAAAATATGTCATTCATATGGAAAATTTTCGTAATGAATGCATGTCGTAGGATTATGGAAGTTTCCTTCACTCGAGAGTGCTCGACTGAATGAGTATATGCACAATGTGTATAAAGCACTGAATATGGGGGGATAACCAGACCTCAGTGAATTGTTTAACTTAATCCACCAATTACTGGAAAATATCCTGTATATGTGGTACGTCTTTCTTTCTTTCTTCTCTCCTTTCTTTCTTCCCTCTCTCTCTCTCTCCCTCTCTCTCTTCCTCCCTTTCTCTCCCTCTCTCCCTCTCTACCTCCCTCTCTCCCTCCCTTTCTCTCCCTCTCTCCCACTCTCCCTCTCTCCCTCCCCCCTTTCTCTTCCCCTCTTTCTCTCTCCCCTCTCTCCCTCTCCCTCGCTCTTTCTCTCTTCCTCCCTTTCTCTCCCTCTCTCCCTCCCTCTCTCCCTCCACCCCTTTCTCTTCCCCTCTTTCTCTCTCCCTCTCCCTCGCTCTTTCTCTCTTCCTCCCTTTCTCTCCCTCCCTTTCTCTCCCTCTCTCCCTCCATCTCTCTCTCTTTATCTTTCTCTCTTTCTCTCCCTCCCTCCCTCCCTCCCTTCTTTCTCTTCTTTCTTTCTTTCTTTCTTTCTTTCTTTCTTTCTTTCTTTCTTTCCTTCTTTCTTTCTTTCTTTCCTTCTTTCTTTCTTCCCTTCTTTCCTTCTCTCTCTCTTTCTTTCTTTCTTTCTTTCTTTCTTTCTTTCTTTCCTTCTTTCTTTCTTTCTTTCTTTCCTTCTTTCTTCTTCCCTTCTTCCTTCTTTCTCTCTTTCTTTCTTTCTTTCTTTCTTTCTTCCCTTCCTCTTTCTTTCTTTCCTTCTTTCTTTCTTCCCTTCTTTCCTTCTTTCTCTCTTTCTTTCTTTCCTTCTTTCTTTCTTTCTTTCTTCCCTTCCTCTTTCTTCCCTTCCTCTTTCTTTCTTTCTTTCTTTCTTTCTTTCTTTCTTTCTTTCCTTCTTTCTTTCTTTCTTTCCTTCTTTCTTTCTTTCTTCCCTTCTTTCCTTCTCTCTCTCTTTCTTTCTTTCTTTCCTTCTTTCTTCCTTCCCTTCCTCTTTCTTTTTTCCCTTCTTTCTCTCTCTCTCTCTCTCTCTTTCTTTCTTTCTTTCTTTCTTTCTTTCTTTCTTTCTTTCTTTCTTTCTTTCTTTCTTTCTTT
>JAVSBT010297743.1:0-11975 GCA_033118115.1 Pharyngocirrus eroticus | reverse complement strand
GATGTCTACAGTGTAGACGAAAGCTACCAAGTAAGCTTAAAATAATTAACTAGTCAAAAGTTCAAAATTGTTTCACTGTACTAAAGTTGGTATTTTTTATTTAAAAATACATGTACACTCATTTTCTCTAAGAGATTGTTAATTTGAATTTAGTGCACAGCCACCCTTTCCTACACATTATTTTAAAGACCATGTCAAGGCTAAATACAGCATGAAATATGAACTGCAAGAAAATTTGGTTAGGACTTACTGAACAATTAAAATGAGCTCATTTTTTCCTTGTATTTCTAGGGTTACACTGACGATTTTTCACCTTTTGATGCAACTAGTTCACAACAACCCCAGCCCCCAGTGAGTACAATGTTTTGTGTAACTTTTGAAAAATAAAAACATTCCAAAGTAAAGTGAAACCTTGCCTAATGACGACCTCACTTAGAGGTATGGCTATTAGACCAACTAAAAAATGGGCTCAACATCATTTGCACCCACCCAACCCCCCTTAGGAGGTTTAAACATGTTTGCATATATATGCCAACGTTTGGAAGCTCTATGAATAAAGTCATAATTATATTTAAAAACAAAGACAATGTGAACAAAATGTCCACAATTAATACAACAGAAAGACTTTTCAAGGTTGGGCCGTTGGCAGCCATGTGCATTCAGCTGTAGACATACCAGCCTGTGTACAAATTGTTTAGTGAAGTGTCATCAAATGTTTAGCCTTAGCCTGTACTATACAACGAAATTGTACTAGAATTGTGTTTTTTTATTTCAAACAAATTGAAACACCTCACATGCACAATGAACGAACAGTATAAGGATCGTTCTTCTATTGCATATATTCATCCTGGTTTGTGCTAATATGATTGGACATTATCCAATGCATTCATCTTCTGGTCTTCATAAGAATAGATAACAAATACTACAGCAAGTATTACTTTTAAAAAGCCAGAAAATTTGCCTTCAGTATGATTAAACTTAGATGATTATGTCCACATGCTATTCTCAGACCATACATGTATATCCTTAGCCTACACTAGCAGATATTTATCATCCTTGTCTGCATACAATTGAAAACAATTGTTTTCCTAGGGTTTGCTGATTTAGACTGGTTATGAGATGTTTGTGCAAGCTCTTCTTAAAAAATACTTGGTTTGTGTATCACAGGTCTACACTTTTGTTTTCAAGTATATTTACCAGTGAAGTCAGGTTTTGTTTTTAAATAAACCTTTTGTAATGTTTGTTTATGTTCTAAGAATATTATGGTAAAACATTCACAGGTCTTTAAAATCTGTCTGTGGTTAAGGTATGGTCTTATGAAATAATGATATATGTGTTATGAGGCTAGTCATTTGTTCAAAACAAATTATGCTTTACTCATGTTAATATATATTTTTTCCTTTTGTAGCGTTGCGGTGGGGCTCAACAATACCAAAATACTAGAAGTCTGAAAGGAAACAAAGGTCATCATTATAATAAGGTAAATACTATATAGAGAAAAAAATCAAGAAAATAACTTTACGATCAACTTTTATTGAAACATTCATAAAAAATTGAAAAACATAGATGGTTTTACTACATTGATGTGAAGGTGATATAATACTGGTATTTTTCTATTGTAGGGTTACGGTGGTAGGCCCGGGTGGTTCCAAAAATAAGGATGATGAATATGAGGAGATCAATACATGTTGCCAAAAAAAAATGACAAATTATGAAGATTTGGACACTTTCATCTTTGAGAAGATATCTCTTCAGAATTTCGTCTTATAACATTTTGTAGACAATAAACCATTGGCAGATTGAAATACAAGAACTGTAAAAATGCTGAGCATAATTTTACTCGTATTGCATCTAAATAAAACACTTAGATTAGTAGAATCTTAAAAGTGAGATTACCTCAACTCATTAATTCAAAATGCTTTTTGTTATAATTATTTGCCAGCATAAGTCCCTTATATCATTTTTCAACAAGCAAAAATGCTATAAAGGCACATCCTTAGCCACAATTTGACACCACTCAAACTTCACTGCACTTGATTTAGTATAATTATGAAAAAATATTTTATTCAAAAACATATCAAAAGCAAATTCTAAAATATGCTATTTTAGCTATGAATATGCTCTAAGATATGGTGTTTTTCTTTTTTTTTTTGTATCTTAAAAGTTGTAGAAAATTATGCCACTTGAAGAGGAAAAAATGTTTTAGTGATAACATTTTGGTATTTTTTTAAATGTAAATTCAAATGCAGAGAAATTTGAGTGATAAAGTTAAAATATTATGTAAATATTTATTAATTTTTGAACCTGGTCTCTTTAAATGGGCCTATTTGAAACTACACGAATAATATACTCAAGAGTAAAAAAGGGAAAAAAACTAGTTGTTTTGGTTAACTTAGGTGAACAAAGTGGCATGCAGCCATATTCAATAAGCACATGCAGAACATTTTGAATGATAAAGTTAGATATTATGTACATTTAAATATTTATTATTTTTTTACTTACCCGTTATGGGCCTATTTGACACTTACTGAATAATATACTCAAGAGTAAAAAAGGGAAAAAAACTAGTTGCTATGGTTAACTTAGGTCAACAAGGACGCATGCATGCAGCCACAATAAATTTGGTTTGTTAGAACCAGTGACATTTTGAAATTCAAATCTAAAAAGAAACAGACTGGGATAAAGTTGTGTAAAAGGAGAGAGAAATCATTAATAGCGTAATGTCTAACTTGCTAACTTTTAAGTTCAACTTGGCTACTTTTAATGTCTGTGGCTTAAATTCATGTGTGAAGTAGGCTCAATTTCTTCAATGCAATATAAATTGTGATTCTATTGTAGCATAGATGTGTTGGTAATGATATTATATTTACAAGGTGGTTGTACATAATTTAAAAGCTAATGTTACAGAATTTGTGATATATATTTTAAAATTGTATGATTTGTTGAATTTAGATATTTTATGATGATGACATTTCAAAAAAATTAAGTGTTATGTATTTGTGATGAAATTGGTGCTGAACAAAAAAAAATAAAGAATATTCATAAAAACGTATTCATAATTGATGTATAACTTTTTCTTATTTTGATTAATTATTCATCAACAATTTTTTTCAATGTTTCTTTTCAATTGAACTCCTACAGATGTTTTAGACCACCCATAATTATACCACTTTTTTTTTACAAAGTTCACTATCTTATGAATTAGCACTTGCTAGGGTATTGTTGTAAGCCTTCCTAAAGATTGATGATAATTATAATCATGACATAAATTGGCCACAAATGGAAATTTTTTAGGGTTTTTTTTCTCTTGAATATGTGACTTTTTTTCGCTAAACTTTTATAATCAAACAACTAGGCATAAATATTTCAATGGTTTCATATACCTATGGGTGTAACTTTTTAATGCTCTAATGATTGTAAATGCATGCATCGTTCTCTAGCCTATATAACTGTACATTAAATAGAACAGCAATAAGCTAAATATGGAACAGGGTTCCCTCTCAAATTATGCCAGGGATACATAGGTAATACCAGCTGACAATTTGACATTACCCAAAGAAGAATTTGAATTGTGTTTTTTTTCCTAGATAAATGCAAAAAAATCCAAAAATGACAAACTCCTTCAATTTGCAAGATATCAAAATACAAAAACAAGCTAAATTAAGAGCATATTTATAACTTTAAAATCATAATTTTTAATCTCAATATTTCTGTTCATTGTTTTTTAATAAGCTGCTGAAAGAAAAATATTTGATCAAATTTTGGCATTTTTGATAAATGGTCAAAATTTGGTCAATTTTTGTATCTTTCAGTAGCTAATTAAAAACAATGAACAGAAACATTGAGATATAAAATCACGATTTTGAAGCTAATAACATGTTCTTCATCAATTTAGATTTGTTTTTGATTAAAAATTGATAGAGTTGATTCATATTTTGTAAAAAAAAGTTCGTTTTTTTAACGTGTCAATATTTTTGATTTTATAGATATTTTGTAAAAAGGAAATTGATCTTTCAATGATATTTATAAATATGTACACAATGAAGTTCTGAAACCAAAAATATATTCTTGGTTTTTACTTCGGGTGTTTTTATATAAAACAGTAACTTTATTTTGCCACCAAGCAAAGAACAAGTCACACAAATGTTTTTAAACATTTGTAATAAATTTCTAGAGCTGTTAGAAGCAATATGATATATTTTTTTTATCATTCCACCAAGTCAAATCTCTCCAAAATAGTGTTTTTTGGATCCAAATGTTATACAAACCCATATGATTTTAGTATAGGTTGCAAATGGGGAGCCCTGTATGATAAGCTTTTATCAGAATTTCTTTATATTCATGATCTTTTCAATCCTACTAAAACTTAAAAGGACACATTCTTCATGCATGGTGAAAAGTCAGTTCTAGTAATTTTTACTGCAGACCATTTTCTTTCTTCCAACTGTTGTAGAAACTAGAACCTAAATTTTATGTCCTCATCTTTGGAAGGATTATGTCAAAAAGCTTAGAATGGATGAAAACAGAATTACATATATACATTAATCTTTCTGTTGTTAAGTTTTGGTAAATTCATATTTATTTATTAATAACTGTTCTTTAAGGAGGGCGCCAATTCAGCATAGCTGGTCTTCCATGGGACCCTCCATACATAAAAAACATACAAAAGTCATATACATGTACATGACATACACGTACACACGCATATAAACATAGACTAAAATATTTGCATATAAACCTAAGACAACAATATAAGAATGTTAAGTAAATTTCAAATGACTTGGACAACAAGAGTAAATGTTATTCTCTGAGGATAAGCATGTGATCGTTTCTTATTTCTACTGTGGCCTTTCTACATAGATAGTCACCATTGCTAATGCTGCTACACTTCAAACTGACAAGTATTCTTGTATGGAAACAAAATGAGCACATGTCTGATTTATTTCATTTTGGCGTTTTATTTTGCTCTCTTAGTTACTCATAGACAAGCAGTAACACCCCAAAGCCTTTATTTAGTAATGTTTGGTTCACTAGACTTAAGACCCATGAAAAAAAATACTTCAGGTAGACAGACATAAGTATGGCAACTGTTTTTTAGACTTAAGACTTCTGAAATGCTTCAAAGATTTGCAAAAAAAAAGTCACTTTCAAATGACTCAATGTATTCAGGCCTTTAGATGTGAAAAGTAGAAGGGTAGAAGAAAAGGACAGAAACAATCTGACACATATACATATTACATATTCATTATCAGGGTATTAATACGCCAGAAAATCAACAGAATTTTTTTTCTGTTGACTTAATTTTAAGTCAGTTTCACTTGAAATCTGAGTTCGATCCAAAGTGAAGAATTATTACTCCTTTGCTCTACACTCAATTGTTTAAGGTGTTATTATTTGGCAATGAGTGATAGCACAGAAAAGACTACTAAAAGTCATCTTTCAAAGAAGAAGCTGCATTAGTGGCCGTAACTGTCTTCTGTCTATCAGTTGTATGAGTGTATACATGTATATCAAATGTGTGAATGATGCTATTATATAGGAAAGGGTTACCCTCCTTAGATATCAGAAAGAAACAAATAAATGATAATCAAACAAGACTTCCATCCAAGTGTATCAGAGTCACATTCAAGTTATCGATTTCATTCGATAAACACTAGTGCAATTGAAACTTGAGTTTAGTGGCACATTGTGATTTTACGAGGCGTTTAAAATAATGTAACTCATTGGAAGGGTTGTAAACTCAATAATGTTCCATAGAATATATGCATGAATTTGGTGCCAAAAAGCTACAAAATGGTCACACAAAGATATGCAAAGACATAGCCACAGACAAGGGTCTAAGTGGGTTACTAGCCAAATATTTTGTTGTAGTAGCCTTGCAGTTGCAAACAGTTGAACATTACTTAAAATCTCTTTGGTGAATTGTTTATAATTATTAAATTATGATTAGTCCATTATTGTCCAAGGTAGAGTAATGAAATAAAAAATTGATTCTATGGGAAATTATACATTTTACAAGCCTTCACTTTGAAACACTTGTTTTAGACACCCTCTATGACCAGAAATTTATAGTAAAAAAAGAGGATGGTAATCTTTTTGGTATATATGTAGTTGAAAATATGTCCTTGAAAACAACCATAAGAAGTAAAAAAACAACATTTCATATTGTATGCATGCAAGAGCAGTTTATTCTAATAGGCCTACTAATGGTAAACAAGGGCGTCATCTCTAAAAGCAAATGTCTTAGGCCAAATAAATCATTTAACATAAACAAAGGCACAAAAGACAGCCCATATTTATGATAAAATCAAAAACCTTGGTCTAAAATTGATGAGGCAAAATAAAGTTGACAGAGTGATTTTGTTGATTGATATCATTAATTGTTTATCTCAAAGAAATTATTTTGAGAATATGAAAATCGTTATGGGAATTAATTATGAAATCATTTTTTTTTTACTGTAACATCAACAGTTGATATTTGTTTAAGGATAAGTGATGGGGTGGGGTAACTTTTATATTTTTTTTACAATTCTAAAACATTGAAATTTTGTTCCGTTATTTTTGACTAAATCATATAATTTGCTAGAAATACACAAGTTTTCATTGCATTCTGAATAAACTACCATAGTTTACCCTCTACGATCACTTTAAAGAGCCATAACCTTTTTAGAAAAAAATCTAGACAATCTAAGAAATAGAATCAAAAATATACATGATTCTGCTCTAAAGGATGGTAAAAAACATTAGGAGTTTTAACTTGTTTTGTGGAAAAAAATCTGGTTTTTGTTTTAATTATCACTTTTTGGGGCTGTTCACAGATGTGAATCACATCTGAAATTTTGTGATGTAGGATTTGAGTGATATTGATTTCAAGTCACTTCAAGTCTTTCAAAGGATTATATGACTCTGGCTTTAAAGTATACTTGGTCCAAATTATGAAATGAAAGTAGTAGAAGAGTAAAATTGAAAATAAAATACAGGCAGTTTCCTAAAAACCTGTGGCCCATCCTCATAAGGACTGAAGGCCATTCTAGGCTTAAGAAAATATGCTTTGAAAGTATGAAAAACAAATGTAACCTCAGAACCTTTTTTTATGTGCTAAAACTTTGTTGATTTGATTTGATTTGATCCATCAAATGTCATGAGAATACAAAAAGAATACAATTTAGTATGTAGCAGTGTTTCAAAAGACTTAGTGATATGAAGCTACAGAGTTAAATGTGGATAAAAAAAACCTTTGAAAGTGCATGAGAACATTCAAGTTACTTTTCAGAAAAAATCCTACCCAAATAGAATTGAAGGCAACAGTGCATGAAGTCTAATATTGTGATTATACAGGGTGTCTTACAAAAACACTTAACCCGGGCCCATACTACTATAGCTGTGAGATCTTAATTGTTTCTTGTGATTCTGTAAATTCTTTTAAAAAGGCTTACAAAAATGATTTTACAACCACAAGCACTTTACATAGACATCTTTGGTTTCTTAACTCATTGAAGCTACTGATCATGCCATTTATGTACCATTTGAAGGGCCATGTTGTTAATCTTTTGAGGTACCAGCCCCCAAAAGGTAGCCCAAATCCTTTTCATCACAGAACCACTTCAAAGGAGCCAGATGCTTAGAAAAGACCATAGACATCTTTTTTGTAGTAATCAAAGAGTAATCACTCAGGTTTTCAGCTATTAGACAGCCATTTTTGAATGGTTTGATTAATTCCAATCAAAATTGTTCAGATTTTAGTGAAACTCAAAAAAAGGGATCTCTAATATCAAGTATGATACTTCCTTGTGCTGATCCCACCAAAACAACCCCTTTTTAAGTCCTAAAAAATATGCTAAATGGTTTCAAATTCTTCAGTAAGAAGGATTCCTAGCCCTTATAGGATAGTAGGTTCTAAATCAAGGACTGAAACAACTTCCTGGAGTTTGTCCCGACCATGTTCAAGTTTGGTTTGACGTCATTTGAGTGTGCTGACCAGTTCATTGGCTGGATTATTTCTTGGTAAAAAGGGAGATCACTGGCACTGTCCACCAGGATGTGGATTTTCATCCATTAGAATAGAATATAAACCTATGACACCCTTATATGGTCACACAAAGAAATCAAGGCTTATTTTCAGTTACTTTTTTTTGCAGTTGGGTTTGTACCAGGATATACTTCCCAAAGAATTCCCTGACCTTTGAAAGAGACACCCCCACCCCCACCCCCCATATCACCAGTCCACTGTCATAAAAATCTGACAGGCTCCTATCCCATCCATTCCTTGGATGCATGGTGCCATGGGACATCCCATAAACAGGATTTGAACCTATGACATTGTGTATGCCTGAACAAGCACCTTAAAGACTACACACACACATTTATCCCACCACAAGCATATCAAATATGAATATATTCTTTGGAAAATAACAGATTATAATAAACTTTTACACAGATCACATTCATTTTAGACACCCCATACATATAGAAATGATACAGTTGATAAACAAGATGACAATCTTTGAAATATCCTTATGAAAACAACTATTCAAATTAAAAAATCAGACGTCATAAGATTCTTTTTATAATCATAAAGAACAAAAAACATCAGGGATTTTCCCCAAAGTCGAAACAAAATAAACTCTACAGAATGATTGGTCTAGCTCATCTGCATCCCTGGATGGTTAATTGTCTAAATTTGATTGACGTAATTCAAAGAAATTAGTTTCAAGAAAATTCATGACAAATCAAACCGATGTAGTAAGAAGAAATCATAAACTTCTATTAAAATTCATATTTGTTAAAAATGTTGGGGTTTTCCCGAAAATCAAAACAAACTAAACTTGATAGAATGATTGGTCTAGCCCATCTGCATCTCTGGACGGTTTATTGTCTAAATTCTATTGACGTAATTTAAAGAAATTAGTTTTAGGAAAATTCGTGACAAATCAAACTAATGTGATGAGAAAAAATTATAAAATTAATTTGCAATTCTGTTGCAAGTCATATTTGTTTCAAATTTTGAAGGAAACAGACATCAAAGTAAGAGTTCATTTTTATTGCATCATTTGATCCATATGTTCTTTACCTACAAGAACTAGAAGGCAGCCATGAAGATCTTTTGGATGCAAATTCTGATTTTTTTTATTCCACCTGTTATCACTTCATCTAAGAGTCAAGGTAATGTTAATTTCAAAAATATGGATAAGAAAGGTTGGCACAACATTCAAATTTTCTTCTTCTTTTTTTGAAATTTAATAAAAGTATTCATTCTGTGAGCTAGCACTTTTTTAACATGCAATTTGATACCTCTGAAAGGTTACTTATATGATAGAGGAGAAAGTTAAAATTACAACATTATTTAAGTTGATTGATAGTTATATAAGATAAATTAAGATAAGATACATTTTATTGGCCAATATGTTGATATTGGAATTTTTGCTGGTGGTTACATTGTGAACATAGAATAGTACATAATCATACAAGTGCAAATTCTGCTGCCTTATTGGCCAATATATTTACAAAAACTGGACTAAACTATACTATAATATACTGTACTATACTATACAAAAACAAAGAGATTATACTGAAATTCTCCTTTTTTTAACTTTGATATTTTCTCTTTATCATATCTTAGTACAATTTGCAGGAATTTAAGTACTGAAGCAGAATATATGTATCTTGTTTTTTAAAAACATATTTATATTGGCAGTAATCACCACCTTAGGGGAAAACAATTGTTGCGCCACCTTTATTATACATCTAGAGAAATAAGAACAATTTATCATTTTTTTCTTGGGTCATAGAAATTCTATTTTAAGATTTTTCCACACATTGTGTGTCTGAGAGCAAGAACAGTGAAAACCAACCTCATCCTTCATATCACTTGAGGGAAAAAAACGGGTGTTAGCATTTTTGTTAAGGAGATTTGTTTTTAAAAGAAATTGCAATGATTTTGTGCCTTTGCGTTGTCACTGTATGAATTAAAAGTTATAGGAGATTACACAAAAGCACTGTTAAAACATAACAAAAATTGGACAAAACTTTTAGTTGGCTACTTTGTTTTGTTTAAATTATGATAATATAAATTACACTGATTGCAAAAACAGTCTTTGGTTTCTCTGAAATGTAATTTTTAATCCTGGGATGTCAAACATATTGATTTCAAAGGATGAGAATTAGCTAGATAAACATGGCAAAAATTACAACATTAATTTTTCTTTAAAAAAATGCAAAAGTCTTCCATATTTCTCACAAATAATGCATCAACCCATTCAATTAATTCAAATATCAACAATTAACTATACAATAATGATTTTGGAGATATAAAAATGCTCAAAAACAATCTAAATAATAAATTTAGTATTTTGATATCCTAAAAATTGAAGGAGTTAATTCAAAAATTTGTAAAAACATGTTTGATTTTGTTAATATGTTGTATGTCTGTACGTATGTCTGTACGTATGTCTGTCTGTCTGTGGACACTCCTTTGTCAACATCATAGCGGAAAAAATAAGCAACATAGGAGCACCAAATTTTAGGATAGTATCACAGAGGTATAGATTTAGACCTCTATTCATTTTGAGCAATTTCTAGGCAGTTTTTATATTTTTTTCTTAATTTAATATAGTTTCACATGTTCTTGTATACAAACTTGATGGCAATTATGAACTCGATAGTGCCATCTAGTGGTAGATAAAGTATATTTCCAAGAGAAAAAGTAACCTTAAAGTTTATTTTGCATTACTTTGGCCTAGTGTTAGTTATTTTTTTTCAATTAAAAAAGTCATGAGGGAGGGAGGAAAACCTTTATTTTATTTTTATTAATTTTTTTGGGGGGGGAGGTTATAACCTTAAAGGTATATTTTGCATTACTCTAAAAAGATTGTATAATCAAACAGAAAAAATAGCTGTTAAAGTTGATAAAAAGTACTCTCATTGGAGTTATGAACATAAACTATCATGAACAAATTGTAAAAAAAAAAAAAAAATCCGCCGGTTGCGGCAGTAACAAAAATCAACCTGGCCCCTAAACAGGAAACAAAATCTTTTTTTTATTTTGGTCTAGTGTTAGTTATTTTTTTTTCAATTATTTTTGTTTTTCCCTCCGTTTTAAAATAACAAAATAAAATTTTACAAAACAATTCTCCCCCCCCCCTATCTAATGTGGGCAAAACATCATCCATTTTCCCGGTGTTTTTTGTTTGTTTCCAAGTTTCTCATAGAACTTGGAGAATATCTTTATCATTATCATTCGGAAGCTGTCAACAACAACAATTTTTCCTTTTTTTTACCCTCACTTGTTTTTTCACGAAAAAAACAGTCAAGTGTATTGGGTAGCCAGAGAATTTTTGCAGCAAGATGATAAAGTGCTACCAATTTCCCTATTAATAATAGCATCTTTAGTTGTTAATTATTTCCAGAGTGTTCTGATTCATTCACCTTTAACCTTTACAGATCAAGGTAACCATTTTATGGTCAAAGAATTCTCTCCATTTACTTGTACTAAAAGTATAATCAATTGTTTTCTGAAAATGTTTGAACTTTTGTCTGGTCATCAACTTGACATGTCCCTATGTAAAATAGCCCTTCTCATTAAAAATGGTCTATTTATAAAATCATCGAACCTGATTTGATATTGATGTAAAAGGACATTATTTTTGTCTGGAATAGCCAGACTACACACGAAAACACATTTGGCATAATAAATGGCAAGATTTGGTCATTTTTATTTTTATTAAATGTCAAATAATATTGGAAGTAGCACTGTTAAACATTACATAATATTTAGTCCATGAGCCAGACACTCAAGCGGTATCGAAAAGTCTCATGGACGGAACTTATATCATTTGAAAGGTCTTTTTGTGTTCTTTCCAAAATATATTTTTTAGATTTTTTTGGTGGCAGCTTTTTAGTAGTAATTCACTGTTTTTTATCATCACCATAGCAATAACATGTAGCTCATATAGGGATATTTTATTGTCCAAAACACA
>JAVSBT010297742.1:0-27361 GCA_033118115.1 Pharyngocirrus eroticus | reverse complement strand
AGATTTGTGCATCATATGACCAATGTTAATAGAAAATTTAAAAAAATCCACTGAACTTTTTTTTTGTTGCGTAGTGTTATGTATACAAATAAATGCATTTTACATTCAATGTTTTCATTTAACTCAAGTGTGACTTACTTTAAAACCACTGACATTGGTTGAAACGTTGATTTTAAAGTAAGTCACAGTTGAGTTAAAAGAAAACATTGAATGTAATATATATTACCAACTGAATGAATTTATTTCATGAAATAAATGAATCGTTTTCAACATGCCAGATACTGTTATCCTTGATATCGGTCCTTGGTTATTGTCTCATCCAAATTATATCTAACTTATATATTTGAAAGCCAGAAACTACCCATATTTGAACCCAGGACCTACCACATAAAAAACTAACATTGTATGTCAGCATAGAACTCAATAACACAACACTATAACAATTTAATAATTTCATGTATGATTTTTCCCTAGTTCATGCATTTGTGTATTATGTATGCATATTTTCTTAATTATTGCCTAGCTATTTACTCATCCTTCTAACCACTCATGATTGCACCTGTGTATGCCTTTGACCCTTCGATGTATTCTCCCACTATGTATTATTTCTGTTTCTGGTTTCTTTAGGTGGATTTTTTTTTATTTTTTTTCTTAGATATTATCTAGTTGTATTATACAAATCTTAGTGCTAGAATGATGGATAAAGAAGTATTTAAGTTTAAAAAAAAATTAATATCTTAAGCTTAGAGAATTAAAAACAATGCTTTACCGACATCATGGCACATTGGTTGAAAAAGATCCATGGCTCCGGCTCCTGCCCAATTGTAATACGATGAGGGATGGGTGTAACTGCTAGCAGTAGACAAGAGGCACTTATTATAAGAATGTTCATAATCAGCTGATAGACAGGTAAATCCAGTTTCCTGTAAACACGCTTGAATGCACTGTAAGTCCGAACCATATATGATTTTGGTGTTCTGCCCTTGCAAATACCTATCTATGCGATGTTCGTAGTAACAGCTTCGCAATCCTGTGACATTCAGAATGATAACATTCAATATGACACAACAATAAATTACTGTGCACTTCATGATTTTACCTTAACTCGAAAAGGCCCTAGTTAAAAATCAAGTTCCTAACTGAAACAGAATCTCAGAATGAAGTCTTTCAATCACAGGGTGAAAGGTATGTATGGTGCCAGCTGAGATGCAATGGAGCTACAAACTTTGACCCAAGTTGCAACACTTATATTGCAAAATCATTTTCAGCAATCATTTGTTTTCTTTGTCTTAACAAACTAAATGGGTTTGCCCCCCTCCCCCTTTGCAGTAACCTATGCATTATCATCATGGAATTCTTAGGTCGTTACTAAGGAAAATATTTGCTACTGTTAGTGTGTAAGGGTAATAATAGAAATACATGTAAAAATAACCTTACTTATAAAGCCAAACCCCACTGGAAGCATTATATAACAAAGACTTTGAAAAATTAAATTTTTTGAATTAAAACTCCAACAGTTTTCATCAATCTTACATGCAGTGTAATCCATTTAGTTAATTATTTTGATGATAGACTCTGAAATCTTCGTTAAGTAACCCATCTCTACATAAACAAAAAACAATAATTTACTAAAGTTTCATATAATTTCTGTCAAAGGCCCTCTGCATGCTATTATTTCTATTTCTATAATATACTAGCATGCCCCATTACTGAGGATAGTCGCTAGTGGCAGGACACAATCCGATGTTTGCTTTCCCATCCTCCCTGGGGAGTGTACAGCGCATATATTTACACAGCAGCTTAAGCTTTTCGTCCCATACGTTAAGTGTACTTAAAAAAAATCATGTTTTTTGGTGTTTTTTTAGATTATATAACTTATATTTTTACTCTGCTACTACTTTCATTTTATATCAATAAAAGTATTAATGTTTGGCCATCTAAGCTACAATTTGATATCACTAAAACCTCACTGCCACAATTTTAGATGTAGAAACACGCCAAAATATCTTATTCATATTGTTAGGCATAAGCCTTGGCCATTTTTGCCCTGAGCCACTCAATTCACTTATCGTAAAGCAGCACAATTTTTCAAAGAAGAACTTAAACTTTCAGTTGGGCCATATTTTCCTTATGGTCATACAACATGATCGATTTATTAGGAATATTCCATCACCAAAGCTGGAACAATTCTAATTGAGTGTCAAATCTTAAAATGATATGAAATGAAATATGAATTACCAACTGAATTA
This sequence comes from Pharyngocirrus eroticus, assembly GCA_033118115.1. Lineage (NCBI taxonomy): Eukaryota > Metazoa > Annelida > Polychaeta > Saccocirridae > Pharyngocirrus > Pharyngocirrus eroticus. The sequence continues at coordinate 25,112 of JAVSBT010297742.1, read as the reverse complement.
GTTTGTCTTTTCACTGGCTTTTTCAATATCATTTTGTCACTGAAAACTGGGTTATCAAATCACCCTTTACCTCACACCATTGAAAATATAAGGCCCTGCATATTTATCAATAAACTAGTTGTGATACAATAATGTCACTATACAATTGACATTTGAAAAGCCACACTTTCAGGGGGAATATGTTTTCATATCCTCTAGAATACTGGTCAAATGTTAAATTGATTTTATGTCACCCTTAAGTAACAACATTTTGACCACAATGATAAATTAATTGTTAATCAATAATTATGTAAAAATCTAAAACAAAGCTATTGATTCTGTGTGGGTTTTGACTGTGTACTAGGAAAACTAAAATGATATATGATACCTATTAGTCCCTAATAAACAGAGCGAGAGTATAAACAGTGATTTCTTTTCAGAAATCATTATTCAGAAATTAGACTCCCCATGAAGTCACTATTATAGAAAATACATTTTTATGGTTTCGCTAAGTGATTTCAATCAAAGTACATGACCTGTGTAGAAACCATTTTTAATCATTCTTGTTCAGTCCCCTAATAACCATAATGTATCATGTTATATAACACAAATCTACACACAATATTTTTACTGGTCTTTGATATGACCCCCCCCCCCAAAAAAAAAAAATAAATAAATAAAAATAAAATAAAAATAAAAAATTACCTGTGACATCTCTATAAGCCACAGAGACACCATGCTGGTGACATCTCCAAGTATCGTACATGTATGACCATACATGTGACATATTTGTCATGTATAAACACTTGTCTTTAAGGGTTCAACATTCAATTAAGATTAAGAATTAAGCAATGTGAAAAGCTTTTCTTTTTTCCCATTGAAAAACAAATTAAAATTTGGTCAATGTTCATCAAAATGTATTTTTGGTGGTCAAAAATAAGTATTGAAAGAAGAATATGAAAAAACAAAACAAATAAATACCTGTTAATAACAGGATTAAACATATTTTCCTGCCTTAAAAAACAGTACAACATGATGTATTGAAATGAAAAGTAAAGTCACCTTATAACTGCATTCACCTTAAAGAGTTGTCATTCTCTTCATTCATTTCAACAATTGACTGAGTCCATAATCAATAACCTTAAAAGAACTTGATTAATTTCTTGAATAATGTCTTTGAAGTTGTGCCTCTTAGTTCTGTTCACACCCTTTGGTCAGAATCTCGATAGTGACCAATAAAAAATCTAGGAAATATCAAAGCAAGAAAATTCAGCAATTGAGATTCAAACAAAAATTACCATAATGGCCCATAGTGATTAACTTAAGCAATTTAACAAACAAATCAATCCATGATCTGAATTCTTTATCAGGGAATCGATATGTTTTGATCCATAAAAGGCATTGCTGGAATCATAGACTACAAGCATCAATATTCTGATAACATCATACAAGTGATAATTATAACGGATTGGGAAAGTTACTAATACAATTTTTATGCTAAGAATGACTTTATTTGGATTTATTTAAGGAATTAATTGAAGCTTTTAAGAATCTTTAGAATATGAGACAATTTCGAGGCCTGTGAAGTAAAGAGTGATGGGAAAACACAGAAAATAGTGGTGAAAATTCACAGTGATCATAAACTTCCGTGGCAGGTAAGTTTTATTGCCTCATATTTCAATTAGATAATGCTGATGAAGCTGAACAGTCCTCTACTATAGGAATGTGACATAAATGTGTTATTTATTGAGGAGGATAATGATTTAGGTTGACAGGCATTTTTCTGTGTTTTTATAAATTCTAATTACAATTCAAGAAATCAGAAATACATGTACATCAGCATGATATAGGATACTGCAGCACAAGTTAGCCAATTTTTGTTATCATGAGAAACGGTTTGAATTCTATTAATTTTAAACAAAAAAAATATTTGTAAACTGAAAAGAAAGTGTTTACATTTTGGATAATTTTCAATAATGTCAGGTAAAGTAATTTATTTATTTTTCCGTTTCTCATCAATTCTATAATTCCATGTTTTTAATTAGATGACTCTGTAAAGAGACATATCATTCCAAAGGGGCTGGGTGCACGTATTAACCTTTTGTTATTTTAATTTTTGCAATTGGAGTGTAACATGTCACGATAATAAAAAATATACAATACAAATACATTGTTTTATCCAAGTGTATACCAAACATATCATTTACTCATTGAAGTTACTATCTGAAAATTTAAAATCAGGAAAAGGGCTATTTTTATGTTGGTTTTGTGTTTATGTCAACACTATTTTGTCACCAGGGAGCGAAGATGTAACACACTGTTTAATATAAAACAAAATCAAAACATAAAAATTTATTTTTAGCCTTCCATAACCAGCCTTCCAAATTAAACAAGAAAATGCCTGACACTACGTTTTACCAATATCGTCTTCCTTTGGACTATGAAGATGCATGTGACAAAGCCACACTAACACATATCAAAGATGGATTTAAAGAACAGACCACATCACATGGAATTCCTCATATTTCTATTGCAAGAGGTATGCATTGAAAACTCAAAATGTATTTGTTTTTCTTCTTTTGTATAGTGCCTTGTCTTTCTTCTGCTTAATCTGATAAAATGATTACCCATTTTTTTACAGATACTCTTTATTTACCTAACAACCTAAACATGTTAAGGGCAATATTTTTTATAGAATGAGTCCAAATATGTTTTTCATTTTGATAGCAAATTAAAAAAAAACTAAACCATAAAAATAAATGTATTTTTGAGGTCTGTCTGAGAAGAACAGCTTGATATCAATACATGGTTTCAAGGCAGACTTTTCTTTTTCTTTTTGTTATTGGTGATCTAAAATACAGGAAGCTGAGAAATATTTACATTTCAATCATGATTTTGGAGTTAATCACAATAGTACACATTTCAAAGAAAAGCCTTGTCTCATTAATTACTTTTACTGATTCCATGTTTAGAATTGTGATCAATACTGTTAGATAACCAAATAAGCAGTTCAGCAGTTGTCTTCATCACATGGAATGCATTGAAATTAATGATCTGATCACTTTTTATAGAATTCATTTTTTATCATCCAGCATAAAACATATCTTTTAAGTGGGAATGAGAGCCTTATTGCTTCTTTATCATGCACATTGAAGTTTTTTGATATTTCAAAATGTCCATGTGGCTTTTAAATTGTTCACTTTATTGTATTTTTATATGATTAATCAAGTGCAGAGAAACTGTTGTAATATCAAACTGTGGCTAAGGATGTCCTACTCAACATATACTTTAATGGCATTATTTTAATAATTTGGCACATATGTTCGTATATAATAAAAAATACAATTAGACCCTCTACCATTCTTTAAGCAAGAGTACAAATTTGGAATATCTCTTTCTACATAGTATTATTAAGTAATATAAAACTATGCTTCTATGTTGTTTAATCTAGGAAAACTATATATGAATCATCTGGAGAGAGTTGGGACATTGTTTAATTGATACAGTCCCAAGGATTACATGTATATGAGTCTTTGAAATCTGGTTATATCCGAATAATGTTTCACATTGACTTTGATGTGTTCTGTGTGACTGGATTTCAATAACATATTTTGGCATCAAATTCTGTCCATCATTTATTGAATTTTTCACTAATTCTTTTTTGACAGGGCCTCTCAAAATTATCACATGGAGTATTATAACCTGTGGATTCATTGCTGCCCTGCTATGGCATTTACAGCTCATTTTTAGGTCTTATTTAGCTTTCAATGTCAAGGTCAAATTGGAAATGAGAACAACCAGAATACTGGTAAGTTTTTGTAAGGAGAGATAACATTTTCTTCACAATGCTTCACTTTGCAACACTACACAACACAAAAAGAATCGATATCCCACTGAATTTTCAAAATGTAATAGATTTCTTTATAACCTTTCATCGATCAAAATAATATGTAATTCCCATGAATGTAAGATCCCTAAAGGTTATAATTTTAAATCTTGGGACCTATAAATGCTCTTCATGAAAACATCATTATGTAATAACATAAGTTTCAAGGTACTGTGCTCATGCATATAGGCTACTCAACATAAAGCTTTTCATGATTTTGTAGATAGAATTTAAGTTTAAAAAAATTCTGTGATGTTTTTTCAGGATTTCCCAGCAGTAACTGTTTGTAATATGTGTCCTGTAAAAAGGTCAGCGCTAGCTGCAAATCCTGATTTAGCTAAAATCTTTGGATTAGAGGTGGCTTTGAAGAAAAAGAAAAGAAAAAGGAGAGCTTTGGGTAAGTTTTGATTTGAGCTTTTCTTTATTCCGTTTTTGAAATATTTGGGTATGGATTAAGTTATATAAAATTGAATTAAGAAAGGAGTTAGTTGGATTTGTAGCATTTCATATTATTTGATGTCAATTTGGTATTACATCATTATTAAAACTTATTTTGATATCACTTTCTCTTGAATAACCTCTTCAACAATTACTAAACAATTACTTATTATCAAAACACTGCAATAGTTTTTGATTTTTTTTTAATATTTGAAAGGAATGGAATGTGGGGATAATGCACAAGTTGACCCTGACACAGGAATTTGTTATGGGTTGATAGATTCTGGTACCACAACAATGGACAGAGCCACTGCAGAAAAGAGATGTGTCATGGAAAACAGTACCCTGGCAGTGATAGACTCTATGAACAAAATCAATTTCCTTATTTCAGCACCAGAGATATTTAATAACTCATTGTAAGTACAGTTTGTAGAAATACATGTATTCATAGAAACAAAATATCTTGCTAAAAGTAAAAGCTGGTATGTCCTTGTCAAGTTCGAAACAGAAAGTGAAGTAAACAGGCCCCCATGAAAACTCAAAAGGGAATTGTATATAACCCTTATTGGTCCTCTCTTATCCCAAGTAACCACGCATAATTTAAGACCTTACAAGACTATTGGTTAGTTTGCAAACTACCATGTCTTGCTGACAATGTGAACACACAGACTTCAAGTCACTACAAGTGAAGCAAAATAGTTTGAACCACAGATAGTTTATGATCTTAAAAGACTATTGGTTAGTTTGCAAACTACCATGCCTTGTTGACAATGTGAACAAACAGACTTCAAGTCACTTCAAGTCAAGCAAAATATTTTGATTTTATGCTAAATCTTTGCTAGAGAAATCAAGAATGCAAACAGGCCATAACACAAAGTGGCGCTTCCTAGTGGTGCCCATATCCATTGCTACCCTAATCATTACTTCATTGGAGTAAACTTTTAATATCTAATTTCAGATTGATTTTATACCATCATTGGGCCTCATTGGTAGGTACAGAATATCTTGTAGCAGACATGTTCCCTCTTCAGTTTTATCCTTGGATAACTGGACACCCTACTGGTGCTTCTACAGTAATGGCTGCTTCTAGTATACATAACCATGTTTGGGGGAGTGTCAATTCAAATGCCATAGGCCACGCCCTATGTCAAAAACTCTATGGTAAGTGGGCTAATTTTCCCCCAAACTAACAAGGAATGTTAAAAGGCCCATTTGGGTACTCAATAAATTAGAGAACTGTACAACCAAAAATGACAGTAACATTGCAATGTTGTGCAAATTATTATTGCTAACTATTGTAATGTAATAAATATTCTAATATTCCAGTTTGTCCCATTCCTGCATATGGTCTTAATCAGACATGTTGGTTTGTTTGGGATACAACCAGCAACTACACCCGGATACAGGCAGAGCAAATGTGTGCCACTATGGGGGCGAAGGTCATTGTCATGGATACCAAAGAGAAATATGATCACATACAAGCATATATATCAATGTTTACATCTGCAAGGTAGGAAAAACCCAATATGAAAAAATATGTAATGCACATTAGCAATCCAACACACTTTTGGGTTTCATAAATATTCTCCCTTGTTTAGCCTTTTAAAAACTTGATCAAAGTATAAAAAATCTATTTTCAATGACCAATTTATCATAAACTTGTAAAAAGATTTTGTGGATTTCTAGGCAATTAATTTTCCAATGAGTTGATGAGAGTAGGTCTTGAATGAAATAAAAACATAAAGTGAATTCATTAGGAATGATGTGAAAAAAGGTCATATTTCCTTTTTACAATATTAATGCTATTTCAAAATCAATCTCAAATGATCTATATATCATTAACTTATCAAAGGATAAAAGGGGGTGAAATATGAATAATTTTTATACTAATGGGTTGAGAATATCTTATCAATATATACATAGAAAATGTAATTGTATAGGATTCTTAAACACTTTAAAAGCTTGTTGATCCTTTCAAAGCCTGGTTTTATTTTTATCTGATAACTTTAAGTTGTAAAGAATGAGTTACAGAGTCTTAGGGGTTAATTAATTGGGCCATCCAGCCTCAACATGCATGATTAAACAAAGTTGAAACTTAATTCAATGAGTTTTTAAAGATACAGATCTATTTTGTTTGTATATAAACCTCTTGAGGGCCCTTTTAAAATCTATGATGTACGTTATAAAGGTTTATCCTCAAGAAATTAAGCTATTATTATATTATCATTATTTCTCAACTGTATTTTGAACAGTCAACCCAAGTACTGGCTGGACTTACAGAACAGTGGCACTGCATTCTTGTGGGAGAATACAGATCCAACCACATGGACCAATTGGAATGGGGGATTTGTGGACATGACAAAATGCTGTGCTGTAGCAGACTCCAATAATAGTCAGGCCTGGGAGTCTGTGACTTGCTCAAGCACGTTCATGGTGGTATGTGAATGGAACATGGATGGTAAGGAAAATATTTTATTTCAGTATGATATGTTTGCAGTTTTTTTTATTCTATCACTCAAAACAATGATATTATGTGATTGTTCTGGTACCCATTTAACATTTTCTGGGTGAAAAAGGGAAATTGGGACTTAGTATCTTCCCTTGAGCCATTATGCTCCCATATAAAACATTTTATGTCTCTGATACTATATACAACAGTTTTGAGTTTTGAATTTGTACTACATTTACCTCTTTCTCATCTTTAGGCACACCAACTACACCTACCACATTGGAGGAAACAATCACATGTGAAAAACAAACAACCACACAACCACCAACAACAATTTTTGAAGACACTACAATAGAACAAGAAACAGCAACTGACCTTGAAATCACAACTGACCTTGAAGGTGCAACTTACCTTGAAATCACAACGGACCTTGAGGGTACAACGGACTATGAGACAACAACTGACTTTGAAGTTACAACAGAGTTAGATACTACCACTGATATAGACAGCACTTCCGACCTTGAATCTACAACTGAAATAGAGACAACCACTGACCTCGACACAACCACAGATATGGAAACAACTACAGAAGAAATCACTACAACTGAGCCTCCAACTACAACCTTAGCCCCCACCACTACTCAACAACATACAACAACCGATTCAGAAACAACAATCAAAACAACAGAAGCTCTGACATCACCATTCACTTCAACAGAGCCACCTACAACAACAACAACAACAACAACAACAACTACTACTACTACAACAACAACAGCCAAACCTACAACAACCACTTCTAAATACACAACAACAACTAAAGCACCAGTGAAGAAAGTTGAAGGAAGCACTTTTCCTGAGAGGGTAGTTGCTAGAGAAGAGTTTGCAGCAGAAGAGAAAACTGCTGAAGCCCTAGCAGAAATCTCTCCAGAAATCAAAGCTGCAGTTGGTTTTAACAAAGATGATTTCATTGTAGACTGTGAATATGCAGGCTACACCTGCTTTACTGCGTAAGTACTCAATTAGTTTTTTGAAAAAAGATATAGATTTTCTTAGAATTATGTAGATTTTAAAGACCAAACAGAGACAAAATACACTTAGACACTTAGCTTTATATGATTGATTCATATGACAAGGCCTATCAATATTGCTACCAGCTCGTAGTGTTCTCAACCCTCAATAAATATATTTACATTGACCCCAGAAACTATTATGTAAATAGATATATTCATCTTGTGACTATGATTTTCTACTCGATAGATGATCTCTAAAAAGGAATAACTAAGGTCTCTTTGTAGGAAAATAACATGTTGCCACATCATTGTGCCACATAAAACATACATTGAGAAAGCTTTATTAGTAATAGTAGTCTATAATATTATGATAATGCATACTTGTATTGTTTTATCTTTTCCTAGTCATTTAGCCTCCTTCTATAGTGCTGTACATGGCAATTGCTATATTTTTAATTCCTGGTGGAATGCAAGCCTTCCAAAGTATACCTCCTTGCAGACTGGAAGGAGATATGGTAAGTCAAATGTTTGTAGGTCATGGGACAAAATTGAATTGTGTCATTTCTATAGGCATCAACATGAATTTTATTTATATAAACTGATTTGTTGGAAAAATGTAAGAGGATGATATCACATTTAAAGGCCGGAGGGGTTTTAACCTTTACATCCAGAATCAAAATAAGCATAAATAATTCCTGATATGCAGAATTCAAATATAACATATTTATCATCAGGGTATTTTAAAAACCTGCACTGCAGAATATCGACAGAAAAATAAGTTGTCAGGAATATTCTATCTATTTTCTGCAGTATAGGTTTTTAAAATGCCCTGATGATGGATATGTCCTAGATACAGTAAGTGTTGACTATAATTGAGACATTTTTGCAAGTTCTGATTATGACAAATGTGTACATTAATACACCAGTATCTCCATTAAATTCCTTTTCTCTAGGTTTAAAGATGATAGTTAATGTGGAACAGGATGAGTATATATCAGCCTATGGGGAATCAGTAGGAGCTAGGCTTGTTATTCATTCACAATCAAGGATGCCTTTCCCAGAAGATGAAGGAACTCTTGTAGAAGTTGGAAAGCTTACTTCTATTGGATTAAGAAAGGTCAAGTAAAGGCTTGTTTACACTATCTACTTTGTCAGCCTAGTTTAGGCCACTCTAAATTGAATAGTTGGTTGATATCCAATACATCAGAATTTTTGTTGATATAGGCTATAGAGTAGCCGAAATTTCTCAAAAATGTGCAAATTTCAAACTAGTTTCAAACTTTAGCAATTTAGTATTCAAATTAATGACTTCCTGATTTCTAACAATTCTATGGTTTGTAAAATAGAATTCTAAACTCACCAAGTATATTTTGCTTTAGCTTGTACTTGTAGGGTCACTTTCTATTTTTGTGGATGTTTATGATTTATTCAATCTTTTATGCAATACACATTAGATTAAGCAATTTAGTATACAAAATGATAGTTTTTTAATTTCTAACAGTTCTATGATTTTGTGAAAAAGAATTCTAGAATGTTCCTAAAACTCACTAAGTATCTTTTGCTTTTTAAACTTGTCAGGTCACCATCTATTTCTGTGGATGTTTATGATTTATTTAATCTTTCACGCAATTCACATGTGTCATGCAGTAATTTTTGACCTGTTTTCTAGCCAAAGTTTTAATAACAATCAATATTTCATAGGAATTGATCCAGTGATTTTATTGATTTTTCAAATTTTATATGATAGCAAATTAACTCATTTTGCATGACCTGTTCCATCTGTAATGGTATCCTTTAAATACAATAGCTAATGGTTTCATTTGTTATTTTAAATCTAAATTGAATATGTCTACTGCTTTGAACCATTATTTATACCAAAATCTGCTCTCTACCACCAATGAAAAACCATAGGTACTTTCTATATTCATTTGAAAATACTATTCCATATTTTTATATCATCAGCTCCTGCCTTCTTTTATTTGCCTTCTTTAGAAATGGAGAGCATTTTAAAATTGAGAAATTGTGCACTGGTTTTTGATTGACATTTTGAAAGGTGTACATTTTTTAAAAATATTTTTATGACATATCTATATTGGAAAGGAATAAAGGGAGTGACATAATGGCAATACACAATAATTATGTACATTGAATGAGGGTGGAATAATTATTTGGTTGGTTTTGCCAATCTTTAAGCTTTATTAACCCTTTGGCTGCAAATTTAATTCAGAATCATGCATCCCAAGTGCCAATTTCATTGAGATGAATGTATAAAAATATGGTAATGCTGTCAAATAAAATCATCTAACAATACCAAATATTGAGATATATTACTCAAATTTTGATTGAAGCATGGTAACAAATAATTCGCTGTATTCAAATTTAATTTATTTAAAAAAATCAATAAAATATTTTTTATAATTAAATTAACAATTTAACTATAGAAATAGTAGAAGTAGCCTCGATCTAGGCAACTTGAGCGCTTGCTTAAAGGTTACAATTGGCAATATCAGCAGCTGAGAAAGGGACAAGACATTTTAGTAAAAAATATAATCTTATACAACAAGCTTTTCTTCTTCAAGGAGACTTTTTTGGGATACTTTATAAAAAAATAAAAATAAAAAACTTGTATCGATTTTTTAACTTTAAAAAATTGTCACAGATATTTCAATATATCAAAGTTAACTTTGTGACATTGAGTTTGAAACACGAACTATGGCCTAAAAGTATTAGCCTGGAAAAACTTCCATCATTTTTTTTAACAGTCAGCTATAATAGAATTTCTTTCATAAGACTGGCTTTTTATAGATTGCATTTTCAGCTTCATTATTGTCTTTTCTATTCCTTTATGCCATTTAATCTGACCAGATTCTGATTCCATAGCTAAATCAATAACTTTCACCTACATTATTCATATTTTTTCCTTTATTTTTCAGGTGACTGTTAGCAGAAAATCAAAACCCTATGGGGACTGTCGTCATATTTCAGAACCAAATAAGGACGTGAATATGTTTGAAGAACATTTTCCAGTCAATTACAGCACAAGTGTAAGTGGCTTTTTCAATTGAACTTAATCAATCATTGGTTTGACTGTTATAGGGAGTGAAAAATCAATTGAGATCAATAGCAGAGGTCATAATTATGTTGGTAAAAAATTAGAACTGATCTTAGATAGAAAGCATAAACAAGTGTTTTGATCTATTCTAGGAATTACATCAATGGTAAGGCCATTGCAAATTGATTTGTTGGTCCATGGATTCTTTTGTTTGAAAAACTAATTTTTTGTTTTTTTAAATCTCAGTATAACATAGTATACACTATGCCTCCAAGGAGAAAGGTGTTTGGATTTTCATGGAATATGCATGCATATCTTTTATTGTACAATATAAACTCTTTATATTTCTATCAGTATCTGAAAATGTATAAATTATATACAAGCCAACAGAGTGATATAAAAGCTGAATTTTGAAGATTTTTTTTTTACATAATTATCTACTGCGAAAAAGTAGGTCACCGGCATTCATCAACCAACCATTCATTTTCGAATGGCCTTATACTAATTTTTGATTCCATGACCATAATAAAAATTAAAATGTAGTATTCTTATCTATTATCTAACATGAAATATTACCACCTTGGACAACATGACAAGTAAAAATGAAAATATGTAACGGTGGGTGTGTGTGGGGGGGAGGGGGGGGAGGGTTGGTGAAGAATGGGAAGGGAGAGTGCATGTTTTTGTAATGAACATCTTAATTCGTGATTTGATATACAAATGAATTAGTGAACAGAAATTGAATAATGAAAATTACCCAATAAATGTATACCAACGATGTGACCTCTACTTTTCAAAATACTTAATTATCCTTGAAATAAGACATCCTATAATCAATTCTTTTCAAGATGATCATGCTTAAAACTATAAATAGAAATTCAGAGTGCAATAACTCATGTTTTTCTTCATGAAAAGAAAAGAACTTATTGCCCATAAACTGAACTAGCAGATGATCTCTTCAGGTATTTCATGTTGTCTTTTAAGTGGTTCAAAATATTCCAAATTAAATGTACAGTTTAGGTAAAAATATTAGAGCAAAGAATATTTACTATACAAGACACCTAGCATGATTCATTATGAAAAATAATATAATCTTTCTGAAATAAAAAATGCATTTTGGAATTTCCTATTGGGATTTAACATTAGAAATACATGTATTCTTTTTTGAAAAAACCTTGGGCCAATTTATTTTAAATCTGGGTGTCCCTCATGTTTTACATTATCCAATAGAATTGCAACACCCTTTGGTTTAAAAGAAACAGTACTTAAATAATTATGTAAAATCTGTTGTGAAGGTCTTGGTATGTAGTTTATTTGATTTGTGATTGACCAATAACAGGCCTGCTACAAGACATGTTACCAATATTGGGTCATACATAGATGTGACTGTGGCGACCCCTATTATCCAATGACTGGAGAAGCTCTTGGTGGATTTAATGTATCAGCTTGTGACTCCACCAACATCACACAAGGTAGGATTTTAACCAATTTGGATTGAATTGACCATTATCAATTCTAAATATATTCAGTTGTAGATATAAATGCACAATTTAAGGAAAATTAAATTCACTTCCTTTTATTATGACAAAAAAGTCCTTTGCTCCAAAATATTCTCTATAAAGATGTTACCTAACCATAGTGATGATTCAATTAGCAAATATTTAAGAAAATGTGATGCATTTAATCCATTATGGCATTAAATTATCATAATTATGAGCTGTCATCCGTTTGCATCCCCAAATAGAGAATTAGGAAATAAATTATCTCAAAGTCTGAGAATTTTAAAGAATGCACATGATTTCAGTTAAAAGCATAATATTTTTTAATTGTAGCTTTTGTCACATTCAATATCAAGGCCCATGCCTGAAAAAGAAAAAAATAAGTTACTTAACAGAAAAAAAGTAAGAGGTTCTTTGAGCTTGAATGGTGTGTAATTATACCATTGTTTAATCTAATGGGATGTACATTTTACTTTGATTTTCTTTCAGATGATTGCAAATACGGAGTGAATATGGATTTCATGCACAATAAGTTAGACTGCAATTGTACTACTGCCTGCAAGTAAGTCATTGAACTTTTATTTTAAAGTACTTGTGAACAATGAAAGCCCTGGTAACTTCTGAAAGTAATTCAACATTTCGATGGTGTTGAAGAGAATCCATTTATTTTACATGGATCAAGGTTAAAAAATAAGGAATGAACCATGTACTTAGTCTTAACTTTAATGCATAATCAGTTATTTAAGGGGTAACTAAAAGTGTGGCTGTAATGTACCATGTTATGTACAATTAAGGGCTGGTGAGCAATGCGTTAACAGGCGCTATATAAATGTTGGACTCTTATTATTATTATTATTATTATTATTATGTTAAAATAATGAGAATTTGCTAGATACAAGCCCTTTTGTAGATGAATCTTTCCCTGCTGTGGGAACATTACTCTTGGACTATATTCTAGAAACCTATGACAATATCTTAATACAAACATTTTTAAAAAATACCTTCATGTTAACGTTTTTTAAACCAAAGACAACAATGACATATGGACTATATTCTAGAAACCTTTGACAATATACAAACTTTTTTTTAAAAGCCCTTCAGTTTTAAGGGTTTATTTCATACCAAATACAGCTTACAATTAATCACTTAGCGGTAGTGTGAAAAGTTTATATTGGTTTTAAGTGTCTCCTCATGATAAATAAAGTGTTTCTATTAAAAGATTCATGCCTGAAAGCTTATCATTCTTTATGTACCTTTTCTTTCAGTGAGGACTTTTACAGTCCTTCAATTTCATCTATATCATGGCCATCAGATGTTTCCTTAGTAAGTTTATCTCTTAAAATAAGTTCACTCTTTAAAAGATCAAGATTATTATTATCATATACATGTAGTAAACCATTAAGAAAATTATGTTATGATATATAACTGTATTTAATCTTCTGCACTGGTAGTAAAAATCTCTCAAAATAAAAATTTAATTTAAGATCAGGCCATTCCAAATTGATTCGTTTGCCAATAGATGCAACTGACCCCTGATGCAACTGATTGATATTTAATTTAATTTTTTTTAATCTTGATTTTTTTAATGTCAAATTTATGCAACAAAATCAAGGAAAAATTATTTGGGCGTGTAAATCTACATTTACCTCAGTATGATTTTTTTTTTTTTTTTTGAACAATAGATGGTTTTTTTTTGGTGATAGAATATAGCACTTTTTTCAAGAAATATAATACAATCATGTACAATAATACAGCAATTATTTGAATTCTATGCTTGTAGAACAGAACACTTGAGAGGTTACGAAATAAGATCCCTAACCTTCTGGAGACTGGGGATCAAAACAAATACAAGAAAAATCTGCTCAAGTTAGAGGTTTACTATGAAGAATTTAATTATGAAAGTATAACAGAGAAACCAACTTATACAGTGAGTATTTTATCAAAGAATTTGTTTAATAGTTAAAACCAGGTTCCCCTTCTGAAAACAGAAACTGGGATTGTAAATTACTAGGGTTCCAAACTCTAAAAAACAATTTCTAAAATATTGACAATTTTCCTAGTGGTCAAGCTTAGGCATCACATAGAATTGTTTACTTGAAATAATATACAATCCTTATGATACTGTTATATCCACATGTTTGAATACTAGTTTTAGAATAACATTTCTTCGTATAAGATTTTCCTACAATACGAGATAAATAGATATAATTTATAATATTGAATAATTAAGGGAGAAACCTAGTTATTGCTCTACAATAACATGACACTTTAATTTGCACTTTATTTTGTTAATTTTTAATAGAGTATTCCGTAAGTTTTTATATTTATATCAATCATCATTATGAAAAGCTACACTGTTTCTATCTGTGTTTTTTTCAGGCAGGGAGTTTCATTTCTGATATTGGTGGAGTTCTTGGACTGTGGATAGGTTTTTCAGTTTTGACAATTGCAGAATTTTTGGAATTTTTCTTAGATCTTAAAGTTTTTTGCTGTAGAAGAGTTACAAAAGAGAAACCACACAACCAAGAAGCCTGGGCCTCAAAACCTAAAGATTCTAGTGAACGGCCTTCCTCATCTAAGGGAAAAATATGCCCTTCCAAACATTCTGCTCCTTTAGAATTAAACGAATTTGAAGCAGAGCCGTTACCAGATAAGACAAATTTAGAGATATTTACAACTTCAGCATCATCTGGAAAACTCAGCCAACGGAGTACACTAACGCCATCTAATGTTAATGTGAGTGTTAACAAAAAAGAAAGTCATATTGATAAACCAATAATGTTTAGATAACAGTGACGTCAGATGTGATCCATCGAAATATAATATACTGGCATTTTGGTACTTACTTGAATATTTATGAAAAATCATATTTTTTAATTATTTTTCTACAACTTCGAACTTATACCATGCAAAGTTCTGCTAATGATGGATATTTATAAAGATTTTAAATCTGCTAGTGCTGTGATCTATCGGATGTCTGGAACATCAATATGTGATAAACTGGGTAACTTGAATATATTTCACTGAAGAAAAAATTCTAAAACATTTTACAGCATGTGGGACTATTTTTGAAAATTCATGGCATTTGTACACGAAACGCCTCAAAGTTGTAGGAAATCTATCAACTGGCCTCTGCTGTCATTGCACTCAAAAGGGTAAATTGATCTCTGCTGTCAATAGGGTAAATGGAATGGGACATTATGTTTGCAACCATACTTATGAATGATTACCTGTAAGCAATGATTTAGAATGTAGATGATAAAGTTATATAAATCAAAGTTAAGTCTAGGGTTATATGAAAAAAAATGACTTTTTAAAATGTTAAGGCCATTCCGAATTTATCCGTTGGTTGATTGTTGCGGCCAGGACATTTTTTTCGTGATGGATGATTTTATATTACTATAATTTTTAAAATTTGTCTTTATGTCAAATACACTCTATACTACAAGTATACTGGCGTGTCTCATCGTGAGCTACTTTAACCCATGTGGTAATGGGAGAAAGATTTCCAGATGTGAGACTTGTACGTAGGGGTGAATATAGGCAGTAAAATAAAAAAAAACCTGTTATGTACATAGCACACTAGTCTTTTTGAAACATGTTCATTTGAGGATTAGGATTAAATACTCTTGTTTAAAGCTAAAATAGGAGTATTTAATCCTATTTCAGCTGTAAACAGGAGTATTTAATCCTATAATCCTCAAATGAACATGTTTCAAAAAGACTAGTGTGCTATCTACATTACAGTCTTGTTTACATACATTTTCGGCTGGATATGAAGCCTTATAGAGTGGATATATTCCATACAATATACGCTTTTCTGTTGATTTAATGTAAAAGGCTTGGTGCAGTCTACATGTAAGTTACAGTGTGATGAAATAAAAATCAAGATCAAAAATAAAATGGCTGGGCATAGTTTAATTCAAAGAAATCTATCGACCAACTATTTGTTTTTTATGGGGGTTGTTTCTGCGTCAGATTACTTTAATCATTATTTTCTTTTATTTGTTTGTTTTTTCTATGGAGGTTGTTTCTGCGTCAGATTAATTTAATCAATATTTTCCAATTTGAAGACAAGGAATAGAATATTGATAAAATCATAAAAAAATCAGGGAAGATATTCAATCTTAAGGATAGACGATGGATGTTGATGTCACCATGTTTTTAACAATGGGACGGTCGCACCTTCAGATGTCACCCCTGATTTAGCTCCCTAACATTACCAGGTTCAGCGCAATCTAGTTTACGAATAGATAAAAATTGTGCAAGTATTTGATTCAAGCAGTTCTCTTTTTTCAGACTCATCGCTATATAATTATGTCCAATGCTGTATAATATCGAGATAAGTCTAAAAAAAGACAACTATGTGAACGTGCACAATCTCTATCTTCGGAAAATAACCCATTCTGAAACTAGATTGCACAGAACCAGGTAAAGTTAGGGAGCTAATCAGGGGCAACATCTGAAGGTGCGACCATCCTATTTTCTTGCCTTTTTCACTTATTTTGAATGCATAAAAGTTTATTTACACTCCTCAAAACTTACTTTGTTGATAAAAGGCATTTTATTTCACAAAAAAATGTATATCAAATCATTTTTTACAAATCTAAACTTAATTTGATTACATGATAAAAGGGGGTCTGTTTTTTTCTTATAAGAATAGTACATAATCAAACATTTCTTTGTTGAACCTTTTGCATGGTTTGCTAACACAAGTATAAAAAAGAAAGAATTATTTAAATATAAACCAATCATCTATCCTTATCAACTTCATTCTTTTACATGAATTTATTGATTGAAAGCCTTTATTAAGCCTAAGACTTTCTATCTCAACGATCTATGACAATCCAATGCTAAATAAATATGCTTATACAGCACTGCCCGATGGCTCTGTCGTTATCCTTCTCAAACTATTATTGTAATGTTTATGCTGCTGAGTTTGTTTTCAAAATGAAAAAAGAGAATTCTATACACCACGTGAGCCAAGAAGGGACTTTAGTATTTACAGAAAATCAAATCAATATCTTTGCCTTTTGCAAAATCTGATGGCTTGTTCAAAGAAACAGTTGATAAACTGTCTGGAAAGTTGCTTACCTTATTATTGTTGATGATAGATCGTTAATACAAGTTCAAAGAAATAAAACTTTTAAAGACAAAACAAGGTAAGTTATTTTATTGAAACTTTGGTTTATTCAATCAGAATTTAGTATCTTATGGAATTTATAATTTTTATTTGGATTTTACTTATAAATGTAGAATTTTTCAAAGGTTCTTACTGAATGCATGCTTCTATCTCTTGGCTGGTGAACTCATATTACATATTACAATTCAAGTCGCATTTTAAAACAACAACAGTATTTATATTTCCAAAGTTTAAAGTGAAAAAAAATCACTTTGACATTACCGTAATTTCAAATAAAAGAAATAGTACATGTTCATGCACTGATTTTTTGTTTCTGTTGTTGTTGAATCATTCTATTTTGATAAGAAGGCTTTTTGGAAGAGAAGTTTGACGCCATTCATGAAAGAACAATGATACTGATGCGTTACTTATCAAGTCATGTAACCACCTATTTATATCTTTATTTGTCTTTTGGCACAAACTGAATCCTGATTATTGAAACTGATGCAGCTAGAGTTTATCTAAAGGCTTTATTTTTCAAAATGACAGGTATTATATAAATATACTTGAAATGGATAAAGAACCAGGAGATATAACCAAGATATCGATAGTCTAGAGCAAAAATGGCCTAAGTCATTTTTTGGCAAAAATGAGTTAAGACTGCCATCCTATGCACAACATAATTGGCCACCTTTCTATCTAGATATCATGATGATTTTTAATTTTTTTCTAGGATTTCTTGATACTTTAGTACAGTGGCCTAAGTCATTAAATGTAATGAAACAAACAATCCCAAAAGTGTCAGTCTGCCAAAAACATCAAAATCATCCTTAGAACTATTTTATTTTACTTTTTGTGTATCCTGATATCATTTTTTCTTAGAAATTATCCTTTTAAATGATTAAAATGTCTATTAAGATACTGACGTTTTTTCTAGATTATATCTAAGAACATCAAAAAATGACTTAGGCCATTTTTGCTCTAGACTGTCGATATGAAGACTATGGTTCGTTGGAACTATCTTTAAGTATTCAAGAAAATGAAGTCAATAACTTTTGAAGTACCTTGACTCGCTTGAGTTTTAACAAAAAGGATAAAATGCCCCTTTTATCAAATAAAAAAGCTTGCTACTTTCTTGATTTTACGCTTGAATAATTTATTTCAAAAGCCATAAATCAACATGAGCCTGGGGAAAATATGGTTAAAATAGAATTTTATTTCATGTGAAAAAAGTCCTCCTGTGTTATAACAAAAAATATTTATACAGTGTATTTGGGATATTTACAGAAAGTCTTCTTAAAAGGATTGAGTAGGCGGTGTCCAGAAAGACATTAAACCTTGAATTATATTGATTTTATCAAAAACAACATAATTATTATATTGTACAGAAAAAGATCTATAAAAGTTGCCCGTGATGACAGAAAAGAATTATCAAAAGTCTGCAAAAATACACAAAAACTCTACTCCACCCATCTGTCAAATTGGAGAGATCAAATGATAGGGGGAAAATAAAAGTTAATTGTTCTGTCTCAAAATCACTTTTAGCACAAAATCACTTTGTTGTTTCATTAAAAAAATAATAATGATGGAATCAGACCTTAGAACTGTATATCAATTATGATTTTTCTATTTTGGAGATGATTTTTTTCCATGATTAGGAATAATAGTACATTGTTGCATGCATCGTTGGGGGCATGATAAAATGTTTACTTCCTTATAATTTGAAATTTAATGAAAAATCTATGCTTGCTTTTAAAGTGTTTTTCAATGTGATCTAAACTTCAGTATCAATGTTGTTGATCAATAAAATCATAAAATTGAAGGACGAAAATGCAATTACAAATTGGATGAAGGAAATCAATTGAATTGACAAAAAATCTTGATTTTTTTTAATTCAGTGATTATAGCTAAAAAAGGGTACTTGATTTTGACTTAAAGCAATAATCCTCATGTGTCATTAGTATTGAATTAGAAAATAATGAAAAAAAAAGAAGAAAAAGATTACTCTGAACAAAAAGAGATGTTTGTGTCAAGGCCAGCTACATGACTTTTGTTATTTTAAAAGCTTAATGATGTAAAATTCAAGCATGGCACTTTCAGAGCACAAGAGTCACTGGCAGTTGTTGTAAACACCTTTATAATTATCTGACCATGTTTTTAGATTAAGTTACCAAAGCAAGTTCTTGCCATTTCCTATATATTTGACGGCTGTTTTTGTCATGGTTCTTTAAGGGTTGATGCACAAACACAAGAACTGAAAGGCTTTTGGCAAACCACATTGGTCATTTAAGAAACCTAGAAGCCCTTACAATTGAGAAAGTATAATTCGTATTTTCCTATTGATATTCAAATGCCTTCGTGATAAAGTCAAAAAGCTAAACATTAATTTACACTTCTGGAATAATAATTACAATGCAAAAACACTCACAATGTCGTAAACACTTTTCATCATCAATATTTTCTATGACAACGAAACCCAACTCTTCTGATGATCGATGAATCAATGGTGGTTTTGATAGTTTTATGAATGACATAAATATTGTTTTAAACCCTACTGAATAGATTTGGCCATATTATCCTTCTGTATCTAGACTCACTTCGTGTTGATTCAACCAGAAAAAACGAAAAACCTCATTTGAATGACTTTAAGATGATGGATTGATGATTAACTACTAAGTTAAACTGGACCATAGGAATAAAAATAAATTCTTTTGACTGGACAATGTGAAAATAATGCTTGAAGGCTATAGATTTTAATTGCTATAACAGGTCAGCATAGCCCTATACATAAAAAAAGACTTTATGATTTTTTACAAATTGATTCAGATTGTATGAGTATAATCATTTTTCTCCTGAGATAATTTAAAAATACTGTTATTGTACTTTGATGTGAATGCGATTATTGATGGACTGCAAGTTTGTGAACTTCAGTAAAACAATAACCCCTGAAAATCATGTTTGGTTTGAAAATAATTCAAGCAAACATGATTTTTAGGGTTATTGTTTTGTAATATGTGTATAAATTGTCAGTTGGGAATGGATTCTGCAAGTTTATGAATTGGGCTCAATGAAAAATGTCTATTCACTTGTTTAACGGTAACTCATAGACACAATAAACTAAACACAAAATGCTGTTTGGAAAGAAATGTTTATTATGTGGGGCACTTTTACTTTGTTGTTAATTTATTCTCCCAATTTCTGAGATTAGGGGACCTTAGTTGTGTAAAACATATTGAACTATGTAAATTCATCTAACCAGTTCATTATGTAATACAAAATAATTTACTCTTGATTAGTTGACCAAAATTGAAAGCTTTCTTAAAAATATTGGAGGTTAAAACAAGATGGTTTCAATTTGGGGTAAAAGAAGCCATCCATATCAGGATACATGAACCTCCTAATCATTATCCCTTTATGATTTGTAGAAAGCTTAAAGATGCCAGAACGTGACCAGACAAGGTTTCAATACAGACTGCCTCTGGATTACGATGGGGAGAATAAAGATGCCAAGATTAGGACCATTTTAGATGGCATGAAAGAACAAACAACAGCACATGGTATTCCACACATTTCAAATGCTAGAGGTATGTAAAGAATAAACCACTTATTTACGCCCCATGTTTAATTATTCTTTTGTCGTTTTCCATGGCTTTTTATTGCATTTCCTTTGTATAGAATGATTTCCAAGAAATTTGGAGAAAGAAATAAAGTTAGATTTTATTCATCAGAGTACTTAAGAGATGCATGTCTATGCATCAATATCTGGTCTATGTTGCTTACCATAAAAAGGTAACTTTGAAAGCGTCTGACTTTTGTTGCAGGAGAATAATGATCTCTTTCTTGAAACCTGTGAATCAAGTCATACTTGGCTACTTAGTTAGATCATGTTAGATTACAATTATGTTTATACATTTTTTTCTAGTTTTGCTACAAAAAAAAGTCCAATTTTTGGGGGACATTTTCTGTCACACAACAATATTATTATAAAACCTCATTGGATTATTGGAAATTTCAAGGTGTAATAAATAACATTATACTTTGTCACCTCTTAAGCCAGGTCCTTCATCCTTGCCTAGATTTTATTACATATCCATTCCTTTGTCTTTTGTAGTAAAAACGATTCAAAGTATTACTAATCAATTTTTATCTATTATCAACCTATTATAATGAGCTAGTCTATAATTGAATCATTGTGTTAAAAGACTATGCAGGACCAAAGTGTTGAAGGCCCAATTAATTAAGTAGTAAGAACACACTTTTAAAATATTCAATTATGGTACTAGCGACTTGAGACCATACATCTGTACATGTAGGCTTCACATAGTCAACCTTTTTTTAATATATATATGTCCTTATGGTACAAAGTTAGATAGAATTGACAAGAAAATAATGTATTTTGTAAAATAGAGTATTCAGAAATAACAAAATGCTTTAAATGCACCTGGATAACAAAATAAGTAATGCGCTGTAATGGCTGCACTCTGTTTCAAATCTATCTAGTATAGGAAAAGAGTGCCTTTGAATGATCACTGATTAAAAAAGGCGCTATATAAATGCCTAGCTATTATTATTATTATTATTATTATTATAATATAGACAAAATTGGAGTATTTGAATGTGTCTTAAAAGCCTTGTTAAAATTGTTGATTGTGTAAGCGCTAGAAAGTGTCTTGTAATTAGAGTTTTTTTTTAAAGCACTTCAAATATCTACAGTCTAAACACAGTTGCGGTTTAAAGTCTATTGACAAATCTTTTTATTTAGTGGGATTAACTTTGACCTAAATTAGCAATGCCACACATTCATCATTTTATACTATTGCGACTTTGTTGGCAATATGAACAAACTGACTTCAAGTCACTTCAAGTCATGCAAAGGATTATGCTTTTGTATTCAAAGTCCAAGGTAATCTTTGCTGAAAAAATCTCCAATGTAAACACTAAACAGGCCTCTATGCATGTACATTTCTATCATTCATCCAGATTGATACTTAATTTTGCATCTCTATAAAAGAACTTGGTTTTTCTTTTGATAGGAAAATTCAAGATTATAACGTGGTCCATAATTACAGCTGGGTTTATCGGGGTATTGCTATGGCACATGAGGTTGACCTTTGTCAATTACCTTGCATTTAATGCCAAGGTCAAACTGGAAATGTATTCACAAAGAGAGCTGGTTTGTACATTTGCAATCACAATCATTGTAATACCAAAAAAAAAAGTAATGAAGTTTTGTTAATTGTCAATTGTCAATAATTCAAATTCTATAGAATACTTCAAGCATGAATCTAAGATGAAATGTGTTTTTTTTATAAATGTGTGATGGAATCAAATACTTTTTCGTTTTGGATGGTATTTGTGTTAATTTTTCAATGTTTGACAAATTGTAACTTTAGGATTTTCCAGCAATCACAGTATGCAATATGTGTCCAATCAAACAGTCTGCCATTAAAACTAACAAAGAACTTGCCAAAATCTTTGGAATAAACACAGAGGAAAAGAAAAGAAGAAAAAAACGTGCCTTGAGTAAGTAATGGTTTTCAAATTTCAAAAAAATAAAAAAATAAAATGTAGAAAATATGACAGTTTTGAATTGAACGAAAAATGTTTGTAAATTGTCTGTGATTGTGTAAGACGACACTCTTGAATGGATTTAGTATCCAATTCAAACATATAATATTGGATTTAAGAAAAACGTTTTTGTTAACAATATGAAACATTCATACCAATATAAATATGGCATCTTAAGGATAGGAGATAAACCTAGAGATACATTTTACATTTTTTACAATCCAAACTGGCAAAGATAAAAATTAACTTAAGTTTTAAAAATTGATGTTTTTATATACTTATTTTGGGGGATAAACATTTGTTTGGTACATAAATCACTCCCTAAAAAGAACAATTTTTAAAAAATGATGTCAACGATAAAAATAAACTAAAAATAGGGCTTATTGGATTCAGTCAGCAGAACATGTTAACACTTCCATATGTTATCCGTTACATATTGTACTTAAGTGGAAATATTGTTGAAAAAGAAAGCTAGGTTTGACGTCTATTTTGTTCACTGAAATGGAAACATGATTGTGTATTTTCATTGCGAATAATAATGGTTTATTCAAAACAATAAATTAAACCCTAATGTTTGTAGCTTGATCCCAATGTCCAGTTTCACCTTTGCCTAGTAAAAAGTGTAAAATTTACCCTCAAATGTAACTCCTATCCTTAAGACATCTGATATTATTTCTAAAAGGAACAAACATTTTACAATGGATTGGTCATACAATATTTTTTTAATGAATAAATAAGAATATCATTTTGGTATATTTTAGCTATGACTTGTGGAAGTGCAGCTCAGATTGATCCAGCAAATGGAATCTGTTATGGTTTATTAAGCACATCCATGATGAGAAATTATGCAGGCGCCGTGCAAAAATGTGCTTCAGCTGGGCATGTTTTGGCGATCATTGATTCAGAAAACAAAAGAAAGTTTTTGGATGATTCTAGTACTATTTCATCAGGGTAGGTTGTTTAACAATTTAAAATCAACACAAAATATCATGAATCAGTTGCTGGAAATATATTGTCCAGTCACCCTGGCAGAAATTAGTGTGAATGACCTAAAACCTGTTTGTCAATAAGTAAACATCAACAGTTTAGAGCAACAACTGCTCAAGTCATTTTGTAGCAAAAATGAGTAAAAACTGCCATCCTATGCACATTATCATGGCCCACTTTTCCAATTGATGATATTTAGGGTTTTTTTCTAAGATTTCTAGGCACTTAAGTTAGTTTACTTAGGCAGATTTTGCTTTAGACTGTCAAAATGTATGCTTCTTGTTCCTGCAGGAAGTACGTGTAGTTTTATTCCATGTCAACGAGTCATTTGGTCCAAAACAAGCCCTATAGCTATGATAAATCATGCTTCATTTGCTGTGACAGTCCATTGATCTGTCTGATAAAAAGTTCATTGCAGCAATAAAATAAGAAAGTGGTCATTTTGTAATGCTTTTAGTATAAATCATAATGTATTTGGTTGGTGTTTGTAGTCTTGTGATAATGCAAACTATAGTCCATCTCAATTGCAACACAAATATTTTGTTTTGATAAGTTTATGATATTACCCACATGTAGGCCATCTCAAAAACTGAGTTTTAGTTGAAATGTATATCATCCTAAGTCTAGAAGTGCTCAAATCTACATTTTTCTTTCAGAGTTTTTGCATATTATCATAATGTGAAATATGTGAGTGGAAGTTTTCGATTTTTTGAGACGGTAGAAATTGCACCAAATAGTGTGTATTATCCATGGGCTGATGGATATCCAGACTTAGGTAGAGGACCATGTGTGCGGGCTGGAACTGGGAATTATGATGAAAAATGGGGGAGCTATTCCTGTTCAGAAACCAACCATATTATGTGTCAGAAGCTCGTGTGTAAGTATATAGAAACCTTTATGATGAAAATGAATCATTAAATGACTATGATTATGAATCATGATGATATATTGTTAAGAACAATTTGAACATTTACTAGACGTATAATTTGTAACTTGTTAATATAACGATGATGATGATGTTGATGATGAAGATGAAGATGAAGGTGATGATGATGATGATGATGATGATGATGATGATGATGATGATGATGATGATGATGATGATGATGATGATGATGA
>JAVSBT010297631.1:0-11975 GCA_033118115.1 Pharyngocirrus eroticus | reverse complement strand
TCTTATTGGTTTAAGGTTTTCAAAATGAGAGAAGGTTTTAATGAACTAGATGCTAAACATGAAAATGCTGGTATTGGCTTTGCAGCTTATGTACAAGGGTATGGAACATACGGAGGCTATGGATATCGTACTGGATGGTGATTTCAATTACAATATGAATGCAATGCTATGTACAGTGTTACCATTAGTGACTTAATCTAAGAACTAAAGTACTTCAGTTACTCCTTTCAAAAATGAAATATTAATGCGAACGTTTTATAATTTAAATGTCAGATACATGAACTTATATACAAATATTTCTGAGAAATATGGATGAGAAATTTAGGAATTAGAATACTGTAACAATGAGTAGTTAAAGAGACTATTGAAATATTATGCTTTTAATTTAAGAATTTATTTGCTGTAGCAAGATTATTTTTAGAAACTATTGAAATATTATGTAATTTATTGTTAAGTTTATATTTTATTCCCTTTACAATAATCCTGTAATCTTTTTTTCAACAAGAATAAGAACAGCTAACAGCTGGTTGTGTTTTCACATTGTTTGCACTATGGAAGCTTGTTTTAGATTGACTAATTAATTAAACTTTTAATTTTTTTTTAAAAGTTTCCCGGTTTGAAAAGTTTACTGTAACCCCATACCTGTGTATGCTATTACATTATTAGATACAGAAGAACATATTAGCATAGTGTATTATAAACTTGGAAATGAATACTTGTCATATAATCCAGAATATATCTTGGTCAGAAAATTGTGAGAAAGACAATGAAAGAATTATGTTCTTGTATTGGTATGAAATATAGTTTTATTCAATTCACATTGTTTGTTGAAAACACTGTTATGTATATAGATACAGTTGTTATTACCAAAATGTATGTATATGTTTAACGGTACAGTTTTTCTTAAAAAATATGAAAGATTTGTGTATTTTTTTATAATTATGAATAATTATGATTATATTATGTAATTGCATTTTATTATGTTACTAACAATTAAATAACTGAATGCATTGGAAAAACCCTATACAATGTATACCCTGCCTATGTAAATGTGCATGTTTTAAGAATTAATTAAAAATAGTTGCTAAAATTGTATATGAATAATTATGATTATATATTGCAATTGCTTTTTATTATGTTGCTAAAATCTAAATCACTGAACGCATTGGAAAAACACTATACAATTTATACTTTCCCTGTGTAAATATGCATGTTTTAAGAAGCAATTAAAAAAATATCATAATTGTGTAGACAAAAATTGAAATCAACATCTTGTGCAATCAGCACCAAATTAGAAGAATGTTTCTCTTTTATTGATCATTTAATGTTTCAATTAAAAAACTCAGAAACAACTTTTTGTATAAAGTGTCTGTACATTTGTCAACACGCTTGTGTAAACAAAGAATAAAAATATAGTTTTACTATAATACGACCAGTCTCTGTGTTAGTGCCTAGTTCCCTGTGCTAAATCACAGTTTTACATTGTAGTTTTATGTTTTTCTGTTCACATAATTGAATTCTTACAATAATGATCAACATGCATAATTATATCGACCACCCTCATAACAATGATATATTGATGACCAAATAAATGACTACAAACACATAAAAAAGGCCAAAAAAAAAGAGCTATAATATTCTGTTTTAATCAATATAATTAGTTACAACCAGTCGTTATGAGGGTGGTCGATTATTGATGAATAAAAGCAACATTAATTTTATAGTAAACACAACGCTGAAAGGAATTCCCATGAGAGGAAAAAAAAGCTTAAGAATTAAAAAAAATATCAACTGTCATGGTAAGAGATGAATAAAAGGTTACTTCCACTATCCCTGTCCAATGTCCATTTTAGCCTCGTTTTGACAATTGTTGATTCACGACATTATTTTTAGAATCGGCTTTGTAAGACTCTCGAGCGGAAACCCGACCATCCCAACCTTTAACTTTTTACCTAAACCAACAAATTATGTACAAATTATGTACAAATAAAGAATGATTACACACACGATCTGTCACCAGGTGTCAACAGCTGATGAGTACTCTTTTCATCATCATTTGTACATTTCCCACTAGGGCCATTGGTGCATATCAAATGAACATTTCAGTGTTTTACCTTGAACTTAATTTGACAGATGGTTTCCATAACAAGTCACGCAACTTTGTGACTCTTTCCTGTTTATCAAATAAGATTGCAAAATCAAGTTCAAAAATCGCTAATTAAATGCATGTGGGGTATTGTTGCTTGTCTATGAGTGATAGCACGTAAAAGAACATTAGTCATCTTTCGATGAAGAGCAGCTTGAAGAGCAGCTGCGTTAGCGGCGGTGACATTCTTCTATCTACTTAAAAATGTATGAATGTATGTATATAGATAGGGTGAATATATGAGGGCCCTTTGAAAATCAGCAAATGTAAGCTGAAAGGTCCACCCTCTTAAAATAAGGCTATTATTAATATCATTATTATTATCATTACATCATTAAATAAAGGATTACGTGCTAGATAAGTGAAATAAATCAGTGATAATTATTATTTTTAGTGAATTAAACCACGCTTCTTTTCCAATCTCCGAATACACACAGGTAGTGAAGAGAGAAGAGGGGAGGGGTGAAGGATTCTTTAGGTTGGGATTCACCCTATTGAATTGACCTGTGATTTACTAATTCTCTGGGATTGGAATTTACCCTTTTGATTATTTTGGGATTTGGGATAGACCTTTTGAATTTCTTGGGATCTGGGATTTTGTAATTTCTTGGATTTGGAATTCACATTTGGTGAACATTTTTCTTGGATTGGGATTATAATATTAAAATTGATATATTCTGGGACTCTGGGATCAGAAACTTCTCAGCCCTCCTATAAAATGTCACACCAATGGTGAAGGAACCATGGACCTATATCATTGTAACACATGTTTTATATTCCTATGCATGTTTTTTTTCAATAAAAATTGAATAAACTCTTCCACATCTTTTAATCTTCTTATATTACAGATCTCTATCAACTATCCAATATCATTTGATTTGATTTTGTTAAGTGAATAATATTCACCGAGGATAGCCATGGTGGTATATATATTCTGCAAACATTCAAAATATAGCATGATTATAATTATATTAAGATATCTATTTACAATTGTATTCCCTTTTCTACAGATAGAAGACCATCACCGCTGCTAATGCAGCTACCCTTTTCAAAAGATGACACGTGTTATTTTTCTAATTACCCATAGACAAGAAATAACAATCCAAAGCCTTTAAATAAGCCAGTTATCGCTCATTGGACTTTAACTATAATTATGAAAGATAATTCTTCATTAATTAGTGAGCTAAACATTTGGTATGAAAAATACACGCAATTCTTGTTTATTTATTAAAAAGGGAGCATCTCGGTCCTTTCCGTACTTTCTACGTAAAAGACCGACTGTTGTCTTATTTACGTGGCGACATTTTTACTATGTTTTCTTTGAGAATATGTCTCCTGTAAGGTTTATGACATCGCTGGGACATTGCCAAGCATTGCATGGCTCCTTTATAAATCGTAATAAATGATTTGATATCAACCTTTTTTTGAAAACATAGCCTTAACGACGCAATACATGTTGTTGAAATCATCTCTGTCGCAAAAATTGAAAGACGTTTATCTCTAGTTATATAACAACTACATGTTGTCATTCTTTTAGTCATGTAGCATATGAGGGGGTGGGGTTGTCTTTATCTTTAAGTTTAGCTTTGAATGTTGTATGTGTGTGTGAGTGAATCTAGTCTAGTGGAACGTGATTGTGTTGTGTAAAAGATTAGTATGACTGGTTTTGAATCTGTGAGTGTTAAGGAGTGTGACTGTGTATAAAAGTATCTGTGTAAGTGAATGTCTGGGTAGATCCACTAGGCGTGCGGACGTGTGAGTAACTGTTTTGTATTTTGTATGTATTTTTATAGGTAATAAACCTTTTTATATGCAATTTACTTGACAGTGTTATTTAGTGTTTCACTAAGCAGAACATAGACATCGATCTTTCCCCTATTGGTACCTGGTTACATAACGCCGGTCTATAATAGCTAGTCTATATAAGGCCTGGTACGTTACACATGCTATAATTTTAAAGTGTTTCATACATAAATAGATAATCATTCTCATAATTCTTTTTCTTTTTTTTTCTTTACATATTTGGTATTTAGTAACAATGACATCAAAAAGTTTGCACTGTCTGCCACTGGAATGATTTTGATTGAAACAACTGTTGAAAAAATGGAAAAAGTTGGCAAACTTGTACAAGAAGAAATGGCATTGCTTGAACCTGAAGATTTGATGGGCTTCAAATTAGAAGACTTAGTCACTGTCAAAGAGAAAGAAAGAATCATTGAGCTGAAACAAGAATGCATGCCCTCTGTTATCCTAAAAGAAAAAGGGGTGTCAAAATCGTTCCAAACACTTGGGATACTTCTAGAAGATAGTGAGAATACAAATATGCTGGTTACAACAGCTAACCATGGTAAAAACATGGCTGATTTTGAATTCGAGACCCATTTCTATGAAGGAAGGCACACTGGGGATGACTTTGTGATTGGTCGTGAGTTCGATTCAGTATATCATTTACCAAATTCCAATTTAGGTGCACATGAAAATATACAAGATATCACATTTCTAAAACTGAGCCCAGGTGCACAAGAAGGGTTCAAATACAACAATACCATTAGTGAAGAGAATGATATGATGATAGATAACATTTATGACATTAACCAAAAACTTAGTGATCTTTTGACAACAAAAGTCCAGAAAGTTGGCGCTAGAACAAAATTAACCTTAGGGAAAATTACAGGTTTTTCCTTTTTGGATACTTTTCAATTCGATGAGGAAGAAGTTTGTATTAGGGATGCCTTGATTACAGAAATGGATGATGATGAGCCATGCCCATCAACTGTGAATGAATGTGAAAAAAAACTATTGGTTGATTGGGATTATGATGATGATGATGATATTGACTGTTTTACTAAACGTGGCGACAGTGGGGCTGCTATAACAACCCGTCCTGAACTTGGAAATAGAAATGTGGAGGCCATTAGTACCCATGTTTTAAGTTTCACAGATACTGATAGGGGTGTCAAATGTTCAGTTTCCATTCCCTTAAAACGAACAATTGAAGAAATAAACAAGAAACACGACACAAACCTAAAACTTGTGAAGACAAAAATTTCAAATCCAAGTGACATTTGTTTTGGCATAGCTTATAGCCCTGATGACTAATAAGATGTTTTTGAAGAAAGACAGTTGGGATGAATTGATATATATATCAAACTTTATTTCAATATTTGTAACAACATTTAAGGGAACAGTTAATGAGAGCTAGTGTAAAGCTCAAATATAAAACTAGTTGCCACAATAGCTTTCATGTTCAAAAATTGTCCTTGAAATGCATTTGCGAAAGTACAGTTATATACTATATATGAAGGTTCTGACGCGAATATGCTGATGATGATGATGATGCCACAATAGCAATTTGGATGATAAGAGAGACATACGGAAAATTAAGAAAATGGGAATGTACTTAGGATATACATCGAGCCTACATATACATGTATCTCCAGACAAGCTCTGCATTTAAAGATGCAAGTGAAAAACGAATTGGGGAGATCTAAATATCCACAAAGACAAAGTGTTAAATAAACCAAAAAAAACAACACACATGTATTCAAAAATATATGACCCAAAATGGAAACAGATATTATAGTGTTATAACTTATATGGCCAATGTCCCAAGAGGAACCGGAGGTTATAACTGAAGCAGACATTATACACTGATAAAAGCTTCAAAGAAACAAAATTATATTACATACCATTTATCTTAGAGATTATATATATGTAACACTTCTGATAGAAAATACATCTGTATTAAACAATGAAGAATTTTAATCATTGTATGAACTTCATCAAATTGATTTGATTTTGTGTTTGAATATAAACTAGATGTGATGAAAGCAGTCTATTTTGAATTTCCTTTTTTTCTTAGATAAAAATTAATTTGAAGGTATTTGCACAGAAATTTTATCCATAGTAGATTGCTAATCTTGATAAATAACACTACACAACAACAAAAAGTTTGCTGGATTTTTTTCAAATTACCAATAACATTGGTCATTATGATGATGCACAAATCTACTATTAGTATTAGTTTTTCTGAGATGATGTTTCTTTAGGATAAATTCACAATTTTATTTTTTTCAAGAATAGGCTAAAATAATAATAATAATAATAATAGCTAGGCATTTATATAGCGCATTTTTTTATCAGTTACCATTCAAAGGCACTCTTTTCCTATACTAGACAGATTTGAGACAGAGTGTGGCCATTAAAATTCCACGACTACAACTTATATTTTTGTGCAAAGCTCTATGGCTTTGTTAAAAACCTTTCATACATATACATCAGAACATTTTCCCCACAAATTGATATTAAAAAGTTAATCTCCAAGCGCAAATTTTTCATATTATAGTGATTTTTCCTAAAATGTTGCCATCATAAAAAAAAGCATATTTTTGATTTTTTTTCTACTGTACTTTAAAAAAAAATACAGTTTAAATCCGGAAAAAATAAAATCTGTGTTTTCTTCACCAAACTTGAAAATAAGCTAAAGGCTTATTTGTTTCTAGAGCAAATTGACAATATCAATGAATTTGACGTTCTGAGACTAAAATCATCAGTTCAAAGACAATGTAATATCAATATCAATGTAATATACCTGATCATGACCAAACATAAAAATTAACCAACTTAAACTACAACAAATTGTAGGGTGTATTGTCAAAATGACAATTGACTTTACTGTCCACCAGATGTCGTGGAGTGAAGGAGGCCATCCACATCCGGGTATGTAAGCCCAACTTGAACCGGGATGGCGGCAGATATAACTTGCTGCAAGTGTGGTTCAACATTTTACTATCAAGAGTGGAGGCACAAGGTCCTGTGACCTCATCAGATGACCCGCCAATGTCCACCATGACATCTGGTGGACAGTAAAGTCAATTGTCATTTTGACTGATGATGACCACAGTGTTGGTCGAAAGCTATCAAGTAAGCATATGTTAACCAGTAAAAAGTTTAACTTTTATTCTTATACAAGTATAGATAGATTGTATCAAATCAAATGTATCAGAACAACCAAAGAAAAGACATTACACTCCAATGAAAAAAATGAAATGAGAAATACAGAACAGTGCTTCACAAATAATGAATATACAATTATACATGTACTTGTATACAATAAGAATAGTTCAATAGAAATATTAATTTCAGGATAGTTTTAAAAAACTATCCTTATGCAAAGAAATATTTAATAAAAAATTGATAACTTTGAACTATAAAATGTGGTTCAAAACCTACATATGGTTCATATCAAGTCAACAAGGACTCTCTTGAGGATGTATTTCAAAAGTCATTTTCATCTTGTCCTAAAACCTATTCAAAAAATGGATGAATAATACTTAAAGTTATGCTACATCAAAGATGCTGAAATATGTTTAGCTTAAAGCTTGGTGGCTCAGTGACAAAGCATGCGCCTAAGGATCGGAAGGTTTAGGGTTCTATCACCGGCCTTGCCCCATGTCTGTGTCCTTGGGAAAGATACTTAGTCCCAATTTCCCTTCTTCAGAAAAATACTGGGAAAGTAACCTGGGATAGGCTAGCATCCTGTCCAGGGGGAGTGAAAGCTCTCAGTCGCTTGTGCTACAGAAACTGGGGTTAAGCAACGGCCTGATGGGCCTTAATGTCTTGAGTATGGCTTTACTTTTATTTACTAAAGCTGTTTGTTACATCATTTGTTGATTAAAGAAGCTTTAAAGCTCTTTTATTATATTAAATGTGTTTTTGTTGCATTTCATATACAACCTGGGGTTGCAATTTGTTTGCATTAAAACTAACAGTTGTAACAAAGCCTTGAAGTATTTGATATTTGCATGTTAATCACACAGATAAATACTTTAGCCTCCAATCACTAGGTGGCACCCAGTCTGAACCTTTTCAGGGTTTTCCTAGAAACAGACTAGGTGTCCAGGAACTTGAAATCTAAAGTTCTTTGAGTAGATTCATATTTCTATATAGCTCTTCCTTTCATCGAAGTTTCAACGTTTCAGAGACTGCCAGTGGCTCTCATCAAGATAATGGGAGCCTTGGTGTAGTTCTTGGCGTTATGGCTCATGCTATATTTTGTGTCTAAAGAATTCTTTGCATTGGTTCTGTGATGTCTTTAGTATATTTATTATTACACCGCATGTGGTGAGATAGAAAGGCTCCCAATATCCTGATGAAAGCCACTGACAGTGATTGAAATGTTAGAAGTAAAAACATTTTTTCCAGTTGATGTGAAAATTGAAAAAAATAAAATAAAATGTTTTCCCAAATCTATAAAAAAAAAATCATCGCTTACACAGAGGGCTCAATTAATATCTAAAAATATCTCATAATATGCCCATGTTTAATAACCAAGAAATTTGAAAGGTAGGCTACTGCATGGCCAATGGATAAGGAATTATTTCCTGTAATTCATGTCACAGAGGTATTTTTCCTCTTTGAAGTTCATGAAGAGGCTTGTTACCATTTCTACCAAGTAACTGTTTTGTACTATAGCAGGTCAGTTTGACCCTTGCATAATGCTGGGTTTTTTTCTTCAAAAAATGAAAGTGCCAAGTCATTTTTATGTTTCAGATAATGGGTATTTGGTTGGCAATTGTGAGCATATGTAGGGCTATTAAGATTTTTTTTTAATGTAAAGAAATGTTTTCACACATCTGTGACAATGTCTATTGTTTTGTGTGGTGACTAACTACCCTGGAATTCTATCACAAGTGTGTATTTTATTACATTAATATTTGAGAAAATTTGTATAAATATGCACTATTTCAGACTCTCCCTGTCTTCTTAAATTCGTTGCCAATGGCACTACGTTACAACAGGACAAATACAGAGTAAGGTTTAGTAAGATTCCAAAAATACTTTTCATACTGACAGATACTTGTTCATTTTGAGTAAAAGGGACAGCTCCAAAGTAAGTTGCATTACTATAATATATGAAATACTGAAAGATGGGGACACAGATGCTAACAGTAACAATTAAACAGAATGGTAGTATGCATGGCTATATGTTAGAATTAGGACTTTCCAGCAACAGTAGTTCTGAAACTTTTTTATTACAACTAATTCATGTATGACACCTTCAGTTTGTAAACTAAAGAGCACTTCCATTCACATATTAGGTATAAACAGATGAGAGTGACATGGATATATCCAAAAAGAGGACCAAAGACTATTTAAAGTTCATTTTTATGTTTCATAATATAACTTTGTATATAAGATCCAACCTTTATCTTGTTTTATTTCGTGACAATAGTATGATTCTGTTTTTCAATGTCACATTTCAAAATGACTATAATTTCAGAACATGGCTGAACACAATTTTGATGATGGTTTGGCTTCAGAGTTTAGTGGACTCTCTGTCAGTGGGTCATCCAGTGGAAAAGGTAGGGGAGGACATGGTTATAGTGGATCACAAAGCATGGGACATGGCAGAGGTCAAAGATTCCAAGGTCACATGGGAAGGGGTAGGGGTCGTGGAGGAGGCGCACGAGGTGGGAGGGGTGGTAGAAATGAACCTCCTCATTATATTCTATTCAATGGCATGGAAGGAGATGACTCTTTAATTAAATTTAAAGAATTTGATGGACTGTTAAATCCACGACATGATTACAAAGTCATTAGGAAACCACATATTATCCTAGAGTCATATGATGACACAGATTCAGAATTGTGCAAAGAAAGATATTGCAAACTTTTTGAAGAATCTCTACAGAAGATTAAGACTGATTATACTGAAGAAGAACATGGTCCTTTGCGTGTTGTTGTGTCCTTTGGGGCCATATATTGCTTCTTTAGAGATGTACCACAAGGGATGACCTTGGGGGAGTTTGACAAGTTTATCATTAGTGTGCATCAGAATTCACTAACGGGTGAAGCAGAACCAGCCCTTAAGCATTCTTTTTACCCAGCTGATACTAAATTGGGTTTGGATGGCAACCCTGATTTCACGTTGTCAAATGAGAGAGAAAGGTACACCATCACAATTAAACGAAAAATTACAGATAAATATGCCCAAGCAAGACTCATTCTGGATGCAAGTCTGAAGCCAACAAAAATGATATTCAAACATTTCAAATGGGGAACGCTGGATGTCACAGAAATTAAAGGAGTAGACATCAGAACCAAAATCCAATCCAGAGAAACTAAAACTAAAGACGAAATGGAAGATGATGTCAAATGGGGAGATCTTGTGGATGAAAAAACTATCGTCCTCATTAAGAAAGGTGATGACAATATGGTCATAGGCAAAAATTACAGAGAAGAAGTCAATTTTGTCCTTCACAAATTAGCAAAAATCTACACTTTGGTAGGTTCCAAATTCCCAGCCTTGCAAGGAGCTGAAGTTTATCTTGAAACTACCAAAGAATTTTCAAGACCAAAAGCTAATGGAGAGTTTGGTTCCGTCATCTCCAAAGGATGTGAGATTACCCTGAGACCTGAATATGACAATCTTCACAAAAAATCAACAGAGGAAAAAAGAGAATTTGCACAACAGCTAGGGGATCTTGCTATCTGGTTTAAGGAAAATTCACAGGTTTGAAAAGTAACAAACTGTCTCAAATAAATTAGCCATGAATAAAGTAAAACTATTGGATGAGCCATCTAGGAGATGTCAGCCAAAACTAACCCATGAATCAGATATTAAAAGAAAATTTAATACATAAATTTAACAATTGAAGACCTAGGCTATAGGCAGTGAGATCATCAAAAATAAAGTTTTTATCTTACCAGTTAAAATATTCTGGACTGACATCCATGTACATACATATAGTTAGAATGTTGTCAAACTATGGGAAGTAGGTAAATGGAAATGGATCGACTGATATCACAAGATAGGACTGTGATGAATTTTGAAAAAAAATACCTTAAAAAAGCATGTAAACAGATAAATGTCATGAACAGACTTTTCAAATTGATCCTTACTATAATTTACAGTGTATGTAATTACAAGTGAATGAATCTCATAGAGTTTCATATGACAAAAATTAATCAAAATTTAAATACCATGGACATGAAAGTGTTTGGAGGGGTTGAACAATTTCTAACAAAAAACAGAGAGAATCACTGAAAAAAGTATGTTGGTAAAGACAGAGATGGCTCTTGTAAGGTGGCAAGTGTGCAAAGTAAAAGTTAAAAAGGTGATATACCGAGTATTGGTCTTATCATACACTATTGCCAAAGTGAAAATGAATACATAAAAATTTACTAGTAATTAAAATGTGTCAATGTTATTGAGGTTGCTTTGTAACACTACTAGTGATTTATAAGTACATTTCTGATATGAAAAATTTCATTTCTTGTATAAAATATTTCAGTATCAATAAAGCCTTGATCAACAGACCTTACAGACACTTTTACCATTTGTAAACTTAATCTGATTTTTTTTACAATATCGACTAGATTTGAAGGAAACATTCCACTGAAGTGTGAAAAAAAAAAGATTTGAAGGTGTGATGTCTCCACAGACTGGTACAGTAGTTTGATAAATACCAAAGATAGTAGTACATTAACATACTCTAGCATTTTATCACTAGATGGCAACTGTGTAACATTGGTAAATCCAGAAATTTCCCAGAAAACATTTATAGTTTTCCAGAAACTGAAATAAAGAGTTTTCCAAAACTGTAGAAATAAATCAATGGATACATGTACATGCGTTTTACTTTATCCTCCTTGTCTCAATCTGCAGTACGTCAATCAATAAACGGACATATAGACATCTTACTTGTCAGTAGCAGTATCCCAGGCAATGAGAGGTAGACCTATATATTAATAGTTATAAAGTCGAACTAGTATTTCTAGAGTGAGGGGGGGGGGGGGGGGGGGGGGGGGTGTGGTGGGGGGGGGG
>JAVSBT010297520.1:0-11976 GCA_033118115.1 Pharyngocirrus eroticus | reverse complement strand
TCCTTTTTCCATAGGAAGCAAAATATGCCAGCAAAAAGTGGAATTTTTATCAACGCTTTACAAAAAAATTGCTTCCTACATTCTGTCAATAATTCATCTGCCATATCTCTCTGTATTTTGTTTCCATACACTTCAAAGTAACGGTTTATGTACGTGACCAGTGTTTCATCTGAAAATCCTAGAAGCTTAACATACAGAAACTGTAAATCATCAAGGTTCGCTTTACCCATTGTTGGTCTACTGCTACAAAACACGTGTTTTCCTTCGCCATGCATTAATTTGCTGAGATCATTATCTGCCCTCAGTTTCATTTCATCCAAACCATCCAGGAGAAATAATATCTCATCTCCCTTTTCATCAAGACATCTCTTCAAGTCTTGTTTGTGGTCTTTAGTAATCAGTTCCAAATCATCACATATGATATCTTCTAGTCGATTACTTCTGACTTTTCTCAGAGGAACAAAGAAGACCAGTCGAAACTTGTCCATAGCTTTGTTGCCCTCTGCCCAATTATGCGTCAGTCGCTGCAGTAGTGTAGTCTTGCCAACACCAGCATCAGCTTCAATCAGTACTGGAAGCATGTTTGGGTTGACATCATCATTTAGTAAATTTGTTATATCTGCTGTTGTGTCCACTTTGACTTGTTCTTCTTTTGTTGTTAGCCGCCCTTGTTTTCTTGTACTGGTTTTTACTCTTATACCAGGAATACATTTTCCCTTTGTGCTGTCTATACCTTCAGATTTATTAGTTTTTTGTTGTTTGCCAAAATTACTGCATCTTATTTCTAATGGTGTCCGGTCCAAATCTACAAACAACTTTGAAATAACCTCAAACATTGAAGGAACACCAACACTGGATAAAGATTGCTCTCTTTTGGATTGATGTTTATACTTATTCTTCAGTTGTCCACCAAGCTTGATAATGGATTCTGGAATAGAAAAATATGTCACTAAGTCCATTGTATACATTACTTGTCACACGTTAATAAGGCCATTCTTAATTGCTTAGTTGATCGATTTATTTTTCTTAACGTTACCTAGACTAAGCTCGTCCTTTTATGTCAAAAAGACAGAAAGGAGCAAGGTGTTTAGATTCCCATTGAATATGACGAAAATCTTTTATTGTACAACATATCTCTTTCTCACTAGCAGAACATGTATGTAAACAAGACTCGATTTTTTTTCTGAATGGTTTTGTTGCCTACATTTGACAAACAAGTAAAGGCAACTCGGGTTAGACAAAATCTTGTTTTTATAAAATCTACTCTAAAGCTTGACTTTGATCTCTATCATTAATTTAATAGAAATCTATACATCTTCTCATCTTTCAACATTTCCAATATCAGATAATTATTCTATTCATATCAGACCTGAAATATCTGTTGAAGGATCGGGTCCATTTCGTTTCAGTAATTGATCTAACTTTTCTTCAAGATTACCAATCTTTTCGTTCGTTAGATTCCCAGTGGTCTTTATTGTTCCTTTGATAAGAATTGTATTGGATTTCATCTTATCACTGATTTCTTTCACACCTGCATCTACCTTGTTGTGTAATGTTGTAAGGTAACTAGATGCTTCATTTCTGTTTTCTTGGATGTCCTTTTTTATTTCAAGGATAATTTTAGAATGGTCATTTTGAGACAGAAGGTCTTTCATGTTAGTAGTGAACTGTATATGGCTGGCTGGTGGAACTATTCTTAATATGGCATTTTCAAGGTCTTTCCAAGCCATTCTGAAGTCCGCATCAGAAACACCAGATGTCGCATGTGCATACTTGTTTCTATAGCATTTGAGTCTTGCAATGTCATGGTATATAGCAGTATCGGTAGTTGCAGGTAGAACATCCCAGTTAAAGTTTCTCTGCTTTACCAGTCTTTCAAAATTTCTCAAAAGAAGGACCAATAAAGTCAAATCAAATTGATTTGATTCTGGGGCACTGCCACCTGGTGGGAAAAGTAATATCCACTGGTATGCATTTATGACACCATTCCCGTGTAATCTTTGCAATCGTATGAGATGTCCTTGCAGTGTACCTTTAAGGGCTGTTGGTTTGAATTGTGACCGGTTGTCAAAGAAGTCTCTCAGTGCCTTAGTTCCGATTTTGGACACCAGGAGTTGTAACCTCATGTAGTTCACTTCATCGCCTGTTAAGATCAGTGTTGCAGCCATTATAAACTGTCAATCTGGAATAAACAGAGTATCTCAAATGTTAAGGAAAGACTTGATTCAAACATGGTACATTCAAAAACTATGTAGCCATATATGGTCAACTGTTAAACTTATTTTGTGGGGAGAGAAAAATAATCCAACCAACAATGCAAAATTAAGTTTAAAAACACCAGTCTTAGTATTGTAAGATAGTGAAAATATAGAACATTATTTAGTTACAATTTTAGGATATAATTTAGATTATTTCTGTTTGATTTTAAAAGCTAGACAGCATAAAAATTACTGTCTTCCAAGAAATCCCTTTCATTCTAAGATTAACTAAGAGCCTTTCAATCCAATTGTATTTGAAAGTTAGATCCCTCATTAAGGATGTAAGTTGTTCATCAGTTCTGTCAGTTTGGGATAAGGGATTGATAAAGAGGTCATTTGCAATTGTATTGTAAGTAAAACTTTAATGTAAGATTTTTATAAACCAATGAAAATGAACAATTGACAAGCCACGGCCATCATTTTTTATCTAATATAAACTCAAGTAAGGATAGAGAATGAGAGACAGAATCAGAGACAGAGAGAGTTGGAGTTAGGAGTTGGAGTTAGGAGTTGGAGTTAGGAGTTGAAGTTAGGAGTTGGAGTTAGGAGTTGGAGTTGGTCCCCCTCTATAGGGTAGGCTAGTGACTAGCCAGTGTAACCATGTTTCACAGCAGAAATTAAAGAAAACAAACTTTATCACAGTCTTCAAGTCTGTTCATTTACACATTAGATATGGCGAGAAAGTGTTTTTATTATAGTATCATTAAAGGAGTAAAAACAAAATTTACACCTTAGAAATTTCCATAACATTTTTGTTAACATCTACCCCCCACCCCCCCTTATTTCACTTTCCATACTCATTACAGATTTCAGCAACAACATGGAATGATGGTACAAGTGATGACAAATATCAGATAAATTTGTTGTATATTATGGTACAATTAGTTTCTTCTACCATGTGTTACAAACTGAAGGAATTTTGACACAAAAACACGGTTTATTGCAACAATGAATAATAATTATCCAATCATTATCAAGATAATTTAAAGTTTGTCACAACACCACCAATATACTCATATATATTATTGAACAAATCACAAAATGTCACTTTATACTCCCAAATTCACAACAAATATGTACCTATACTGGTACATTTACTATATATGAGAGAGGTATAAAGGGGCCCAAAGTTTACACTTCTCACACCACTTCAGATTGTTGACAAAACTATACAATCTGGCCTTCAAGTGTTAAAATAAATTTTAAAAAATCTCCAAACGTATACGTGTATACACACATAAGAAAACTTTAGAAAACCATAAGTCTTTTATGATATTGACATAGACTTTAGCTTGTTCAATGTGCAGTTCCCACACTCAAAATAACAAATACATGTACTAGTATATCGTGAGAAGACTATTCGTGCCGCTTGAGTAATCTTGCTAGATAGAAACTAAAATATGTTTCCAAGTATGTGGAAATTTGAGTTTAAGGATGTTAAAGATGGTATCGTACAAGCGATTAGACACATGACACACATTTTAAGATAATTATCGATAAGACGTACTAACTTACCTTGATAAAGTGGAGAACAACGGACCAATATTATTGATCCTCACCTCTTCCTTCTTCGTGCATCTTAGCACTGTAAACCGTATATGTATCGCGATACCTAAACGAGATAGTCTCATACCCTCCACATATACCAATTTTTGATGATACTATATGAAAACGCAATTGCAAGTTACTAGTCTAATGGTGGTTTTATTCGTGGTTAAAGAGCTTGTTTTAGTGCATCGTGTCAACATTTATATTCTTATCACAGGGCAAATGTTGTTCGTTCAAAACTAACATCTCATTTTTATAATCATTTAATCAAATCATATCATAATTGCAAATTAGGGAAATGGCAGATTTTTCTCATTATATGTCAGTAATATAATATAACAAAAGTTTATAGAATATATTGGTTAGCTGTGTTAGGTTTGATTAATAAAAGGATCAACGGGGTATGACTTTATTCTTGTCTATAATCACCAGTTGCTTTCTCATATCAGGAATGGACTGACACCTGTTATTCCATATTTTATCATGAAGAAAATGATCACTAAAGTAAAATTCAAGTAATTTCTTCCAACAACCAAATATAGGTTGTATTAAAAAGAGTTCTTAGAATCTTAGATTTTCAAAAGACTTCTTTCGTATAATTTTGTGTTTGATCGATTAGGGTTTATTACTTCAAAGGCATGGAAATTAGACTATAAACAGGGATTCTGTCAAAAGATGGAGACGCCCACAAAGTACCTGAATCAAAAGATAAAGATATTACATGAAATATTATTGAAGAGGCAATGTTTTGTTTAACTGATTTCTTATGACAAATTTATTGAAGTTCCTCCACATTATACAAAGTAGTAAAATATGTAAGAAATATTGGAAAACAAGAGAGAGGAATGTTACTTTGAAATTGTTGTATATGCATACAAAATAAATCAAGTAGTGGATAGTTAGAAAATTTAATTTCAATACAAAAATGCTGACACAGAAGGTGCCATTATAAGATCATAAAGCAAACTATTTCATAATTTGGCACCACAGAAGTGAAGTGTCTATCCTTGTTAATACATATAATATAATGTTCCCTTGGCATGAGATCTTCTCTTTTCTTTTGATGCATGTGTTGTTTTCAATATTTTGTACCTTGTCCCTTCTGTATCTAGTATGAACAATAACAACACAACGTGTATAGGACAAGGCTTTGACATTTACAATATTCATATTACTTTTTTTCATCTCTGATGATGAACGATATAATGTAAACGTTATCAGTTACAATTCATCACACGGTTGTTTTGATTTTACAGCAGTATTGTATCATTCCTTTGAAGGGAATATTCTTATCAGATTCTCTTGAATGTCATCGAAACAGAATCATTGAAACCCCATATTTCGATTTTATGAGTTATGCGTGCAAATCGATTTGACAATTCAAAGTATATACTACCGTAAATGTCATGCCTAATTGTTGAAGAATATTCTTGTCCATTTTCTTCTAGTTTTGTTTTTACCACTACAAGCTGCCTTTCCATTACCTCCTTGCTTTTGTTTCTTTTGGAACAAATGTCTTTTAACTCGTCATAAGTAAAACTGATTTTACCTGAATATTCAGGTATACTTCCAACTGAAATATTATCAGAAGCTGCTTCAGTTTCTGGTTTGTTTTTAAAGCATTTCCGTATAGATAGTTTGCGGAAAAAAGTATTGGAAGCAGGGGTTTTCGGTGATGGTTCATCTATCCACTGTTTGGAGGAAATATGATAGGGGAAAACAAACTCAAGAAGTGCTTGCCATTTGTGTCCACCTTGCTGTAGAAATGCAATAGTTTCCTTCATAATCTTCTTGAATTCTTTTAGTAACGAATGCTCATCTAGCTCTTTTTCACCCCATTTAGTCCATTGTGGATCATTTCGGGGGTCGACCAGGTGAATATGGAAATGGGTCAAAAGTTCTACCTTGAATCCAGACATTGGTTTTCTAAGTTTTACCTGGCTGACATCAGACTGAACGGTACAAACTGCATTGATTGATTTTCCAAGCATACGCTCTGTAAAAGCTGGATCTTCAGGACTTCCAAGAGACACCGATAGTTGTCTTGAATCTGGATGAGTTTCCTTACATTTGTCACACATTTTGAACTCATCACTAGGTTCTGAAAACTGCACAACAATTGGTTCATTTTGATATTTGCTGTACCCCTGTTGAAACGTTTTTCCAATTCTTTGACTGGTTTGGTCATATTTCACATTTACTAGTTTGGGGAATTTGGCAGCAAGGATATATACTGGAAGGATAACTTTACAATACAAAAAATGAATTGTGTCTATATTCGGCCATTCTACACCAAGAATTGTATCAAGGCATGCTTGATGTGCTACTGTTAATTCAAATTTCTTCACCTTAGCCATCTTACTATAGTGTTCCAGAATACATTTGAGTGAATTTTGATTTTGCTTGATTTTATCAGTGATGACAAGCTTATCACCAGTTAGAAGGACTATAGATTTTGGTGATAGGGCCTTCAGTGAATATGAACATGGATATCCTTCAGAACTGAATTTATAAGTTATTTCTGAGCTTGGGTGTCGTCCTATTGACAAGCAGGTTACATTTTCTTTTGGTAC
Source organism: Pharyngocirrus eroticus (assembly GCA_033118115.1). Taxonomy (NCBI): domain Eukaryota; kingdom Metazoa; phylum Annelida; class Polychaeta; family Saccocirridae; genus Pharyngocirrus; species Pharyngocirrus eroticus. Next base: position 5,597 of record JAVSBT010297520.1, on the reverse strand, counting down.
ACATTCTTCCCTATCTAATAACCACTCGTTACCATCATCGTAAACACCGATTCTGATGCACATAGTGGATTCGAGTGATTCAAAGATGGAATCATCCATCTCTTCATTTTCAACATATGTCTGATCCTGAGTACTCTTGGTAGGAGGAAGAAAAATTAAGTTATTTGGTTGACCAGAAGCAAGACTGTATCCATCATACGATTCTTTGTCCATCTTCAATACACTTCCCTGATTCCACGTAATATGGTCATACGCTAAACTTTTAATGTTAGGAAAGGAGCTGACTAATTTCTCAAAGGGTACCAAAACACGAGAGTTTTCGAAACGTATTCCTTTAATGTGTTCCCATTTCAATTCCATAAGCGCAGAGACAAGCTTCTCAGTAGCTTCTATCAACCGGATATGAGTTATGTCTGATCTGCAATTGCATTCTTCCAAAATTGCTTCTAGTTGGTTGATATCTAATACAGGTCCATCAATAAGCCCTATTGTCTTTAAAGTATTTCCACTAGAATCTCCTTTTAGTTGTGTCTCCAATATATGTAAACTAGCCGCTAAAGAATGGACTGACGAACAATGAATAGGTATGGTTGCTATAGTTCTGGTCAAAATATCTGAACTGTTGGCAATGGTACTGTGTTCAAACAATAGCTGCAAGTAAAAGGCCATTACCAGTTGGTCATCTTTGTCATCTAGAATTGAATCTGCTCTACATGTTTTGAAATGCTGTTGTAGAGCATGGACTGATTCAACAACATACCCTTGTAATGGCTGTTCGTTTTCAAAGCAAACTTTATTCAAACTGAATACCATTTGTTGAAATGCTACTTTGGAAATCCCTGCAGCAAAAAAAGAATGCATTTTGAAGAATATGAGACCTTGACAAAATTTCTTTGATATTATCTTTGTCAAAGAGGGTAAATACGTCTTGTTCATGCAGTGTAAGATAAAGTCCTGCAAAATACTCATGAAATAGTTTATGTCTGAAATAGATAATTGATCCCTCTTTATCCTCCCCCTCAATGGTAAACAAGCCAATGTTGGTGAAATCTTTAAGTGACAAATCAAAGCCCTTGACTTCATGCAGGAAAAAACTTATTTTTCCGGCAAGTAGTGTCCTGTATGCCAGCTCTGCGATAGCCTTAAGTAATCTTCTGATAGCTTCAGGGACACATATCTCAAGGGGCGAAGTTTCAAAAGTGATTTTGGGTTTTTTTTCTTGTCCAAATCTGTCTTCATAGGTGTTGAGTACTTCTACCAAACATTGGTTGAAAAGCCTAGTTGCTGTATCAGGCAGCTTGCCCATATCATTTTCCCATAAGTAGCAAAATATGCCAGCAAAAAGGGGTATTTTTATCAATGCTTTGCAATAAAAGTGTTTTCTGCATTCTGCTAACAACTGATCTGCAATATCGTTCTGTTGGTTACGACTGTAGGTTTGAAAGTAACGGTTTATATAAGTAACAAGTGTTTCATCTGAAAATCCTAGAAGCTTTACATACAGAAACTGTGAAACATCAAGGTTTGCTTTACCCATTGTTGGTCTACTGCTACAAATTACGTGTGTTGCTTCTCCATGCATTAATTTGCTAAGATCATTATCTGCCCTTAATTTCACTTCATCCAATCCATCCAGGAGAAATAATATCTCATCTCCCTTTTCATCAAGACATCTCTTCAAGTCTTGTTTGTGGTCTTTAGTAATCAGTTCCAAATCATCACATATGATATCTTCTAGTCGATTACTTCTGACTTTTCTTAGAGGAATGGAGAAGACCAGTCGAAACTTGTCCATAGCTGTGTTGCCCTTTGGCAAGTTTGTCCAATTAAATGTTAGCCGCTGTAGAAGCGTTGTCTTGCCAACACCTGCATCAGCCTCAATAAGTATTGGAAGCATGTTCGGGTTGACATCATCGTTTAGTAGATTTGTAATATCTGCAGTTGTTTCCACTTTGACTTGTTTATCAGCTTTTGTTTGTAACCGCCCTAGTTTTCTTGTACTGGTTTTTACTCTTATACCAGGAGTACATTTTCCCTTTGAGTAGTCAATATCGTCAGGTTTATTTGCTTTTTGTTGTACGACATGATTGCTGCATCGTACTTCTAAGGGTGTCCGGTCCAAATCCATAAACAACTTTGATATAACCTCAAACATTGAAGGAACACCAGCACTGGATAAAGATTGCTCTTTTCGTGACTTACGATTGTACATTTTCTTCAGTTGCTCCCCAAGAAAGTTTATGGTTTCTGAAAAAAATCAATAACATGTCAATAATATGTCTTTACACATAATTTACACAATTTTGTGATGCATATATAATATAAAAATGATTCAAAAACTATAAAATGATTGATATAAAGACTGTAAACTATTTCTTTGAATTAAGATAAGTTAATTTAGTTAATTTATTTTGTTCAACAGGTTTATGGTATTCAGGGTGCATCTGTCTTTCTTTACAACCACCCCCCAACAATGCACAATGATATGATATTGAACAAATATCCCATTTCCATTTCATAAAGACATTGTTAAACTGTATTTTTGTCTTAAATAGTTTATGTTATAACTTATTGGAATCAAAAGTCCACTGGTTTGCGCTGATGACACTTTTCTTTTGCAATTTTTGAAGCGGTACGACTTGCCCTGTGAGTGTGCCATGAAGGACAGTTGGTTTGAATTGAGAGCAGTTGTCAAAGAACTCTCTCAGTGCCTTAGTTCCAAATTTGGTCACCAGGAGTTGTGACCTGATATGGTTTACATCTTCTTTCGTTAAAATTGGCGCTGCAGCCATTATGGGCAAATTATCTGAAATATTCAGGTAAAAGTGAAAGTCAGAGAATAGTAACTTCATCAAAAGCCTCTGCATTATTGATTGCACTTGAAAAATAAAATGACCATTACTGGAGAGTTTCTTTTATGAATAAGTTGAAAACTTGTTTCCAGAAAGACCATCCTCAATCCTCACAAGCCAGAATCATTGTTTCACTTCATAAATATGCATATTCTGACCCTGGTTTACAAGAGGCTATTCGTCAGATGAAAATGATTCATCCCTTCCTTCTGAATACTTGTTTATTTGCCCCACCCCCCGGTAAATATTATTGTAAAATATAGATACACTCCATGACAAAATATTTTTGTTCGCACCCTGGAATGTACTATATCTAGTGTTCCATTTCAGGTTACTGCAACAATAAAATTGTGTCCCAATTTAAAACTCCCTAAATGTATTTGACATGATATGTTATCAATGAACTGTCAGCTAATCTTTATGGACATATATCAACGTAAATCACTCATAAGAATTGAGGAATTTGACCTGTTTATCAGTAATGCAAGTCACAAACCAAGACAGTAAGCATACATCAAAAAGATATCAATCATATTTATCAAAGATTAAACTCTAAGTGTCTACTTGAAAGTATCAATTTGAATGTCTTTAAAATAATGAACATAGACTTATGTCATTTTGTAACTATAACTAAGGGCACAAAATAAAATCACAATGATATCATCCCTGTTTGGCCCTCTTTAATTAAAGCTTTCTCAATCTTTTAGAATATTTATGTATGATCCTAAATCATACATTCAAAATATTCAATATCCCTAGGTTAGGTATCAATATATATATATATATATATATGATGCAGTCCTCGCGACCCTATCATGATGATGGGGCTGCTTCTGCCACTAAATTCACAATATTTTCAACTGTTTTTTTCCACTCATGTCTGTTACTTGCTAAAGTTCTAAAATAGATCAAGTCATTTTCTGATTGCAGATTTTGCCCTAGCAATTTTGCTTCTTTGTGGAGTGTGCTCACAAGAGTGGTTCTTGGGGCTCCTAGATATGATTTTATGCTTTTTCTGGCATGCAAAGTAAGATTGTATAGCTTTGTTCGCAGGACAGTTGATGTTGAGTCTGAAAACATGGCCAAACAATCTCCATCTAGCCTTAGCAATGTCTATACGCAAGGGTTGGCAGTGTGTTCGTGTGTAGAGAGACCTGTTTGAAATTGTTTGTGGCCATCTTATACCTAGGACAATTTCTAGCTGTCTTCGATGGAACTTTCCAAACTGCTATAAATATATGGCGTGCATGCTTTATAATAAAAAAATTAATACTAACTCCAGTTGCTTCTTTCTGATGGATTTCGCTGACTCCTACAACAGGTGTAGGGTGGATACCAACATACCGTAGCTTTTCACCCACAATATTTTTAAATCTTGGTGGAACAAAAGACAAAGCTCCCTGGTGTCTGTGTTCTTCCTGACTCCATATAAATTCTTTAGCATTTTTAAATTTATGCAAATCTTCTCTGACTTCATCTGCTGGAAATGTACACAAACACTCTAATCGTACAAATTCTCACGATCCTTTGTCTCTCTTTTTTTGGCGAGGGTATAGTAATGTTCACCCGACACAAACACAACTTTACTGACTTGATTTGGATCCACCTCTGGATCGTTAAGTACCGGTTTAAAAGTTGTACCAGGTGCCATATCTGACAGTGCAGATACAGCAGAAGGATTTCGAATTAAAACCTTGGGACCTGCCATAATCAGTGGTTTTCTGTAGTCTCTAATCATCTGTCTCCTGAGCAAATGGAAATATTGTGCCGGTGATAGTTATATAGGACAAACGATTAATACATGCATCTCATCTTAAGTTATATACACGTCTAGCTATTTCTGTTCTTCTTTTGATCATTATAAAGAACAGAAATAAATAAATAAAAGTTTGACTTTTCCCTCTCGGTGTAGTATTATTTGACGTAAATATATAAACTGTTCAACCTGTTCAATAGTTTCCAACTGAAGCAAAAGGTTTAACTTTGGAATTTCTTACTTCCTATTCATATTCCATATTCCTTACCTTTAATGTCTTGTTACTTTAATAGTATTGAAAAGTTGTTTAGATTTGTTTCAGATAAAAATTTAGTGTAGTAGATATCATTTCGTACTAGGCAATGTTGGTTCCTAAGTCAATATAAGACCTTAGTGTAAATGCACAAGCAAAAAGTGTACTTAGATAAGAGACACAAACAAACATTATTTTACAAGAATACATTTCAATGAAAAACAAGTAAAAATAAAGAGAAACAAAAGTTTGACAGTAAATAAAGCCAATGTATCATATAATCATCAACAGGCATGGAATGTAACTTCTTTTCATGTAGATAAAAATATTCTTACTTGTACATGTATTGAAGAATCAGTCCCTATTTACAACCTCCTTTAGGATACTGGATGAATCTGTTCATCACCACCCAACTGAAGTGTGGGGAAATAAACTGTACTACAATTGAGTCGCCTAGTATAGCTCTTTTTAAAAATTCAGTACTGGGTTCGATTCTCTGATAAATAAGGCTTCCTTGGTTTATGTTGTTGTTCTGTTTGCTTTCTCTTTGGGTCAACTGGCCGGTTCTCCATCCGTATATACGGCCTTATTTAACAAGTAGATATGCTTATTTATATAGTAGCCTTTTTGACCTCATGATTGTAAAGCTCGTGAGTGTGATAAGTAATGGATATAATATGGTGTATCATTGGTTATGGGGAATTAGATGACACGTCTATGTAATTGAGAAGTAGGT
>JAVSBT010297409.1:1920-11976 GCA_033118115.1 Pharyngocirrus eroticus | reverse complement strand
GTGCAATTGCACCAAGGAACCAAAATCCTTGGTGCGATTTGTTGCACCAAGGCTTTTTCTAGATTTCAAGGCCTGTATGTCCTACATAACCCTGGACATATATCAAAATTACATGTATTTATGAAGCATTTATTTTAGTCAAGAGAGTGAGACAGATTAGACCTAATTTTGAGCCATCTTTGATATCACCCAAACATCATTCCACATGATATAAGTTGAAAAGAACCTAAAAAAGTAAACACTAAAAAGAAAAAAAAATCCCCAACAGTGTTGAATAAGATTCTACAAAAAAGCAATAACATAAATCTTTTAGAGCAATTCATACCTTTGATTCTCTGATTAAGATTGTGAATATCCCTTTTCATAAAAAAAGTATAAAAAAGGCAAAAATCAGCAACTCTGAAAAGGAGCCAAATTTTACCCTATTTTGAACACTTTAAACGGCCATAACCTTTTTCAGAAAAGAGACATAGATAATTGAAACCACGGAATTAATGATATGAATCTGCTCTAAAAGAAGTTTTCATTTTTTTGCTTTCTTCAAAAAGGTAGGAGTTGATTCAACATTTAAAAAAAAAATATTTCTTTTATCTTTTGGCATTTTTTCATGAGGTTTGAGATATCATATATCAGCTAATAGCAAAGGAGGCCCAGAGGCCAAAATTATATACTTTATAGAAGGAAAGTGTATAATTAAAGATGTAGAGAGTTAAAATAGGCTTATGGTAAAACCCATGACCTTGCTTAAAGCCTTTCAAGTTGAGGTCATTTGGAACAATTAAGACATTTTTCATGCATTTACTATTTAGAGATGTGAAATTCTGCCATAACATTTCTAAATATCTTATAGTATGCAAGCTATGCATTTACAATCAATCCTTTACAATGTGGCTACATACACACCTGATTATAAACATTCAGTAGGGTCAGATGGTCACCACCTGGAGAAAAAAAGTTCTGTCTCGCTGTGTCTGCATGTACTATCTTATCTTTGGGACGGTAAAATATTGCATTGTTGACTGATAACATGGCAGTGATGCTGAGAATTTCTTCTGAGCACTTGTATCTAAAACATATCAGGATTACATATTTAGAAGATTGCATTGGGAGGTGTGTGAGACAGATTTCAATACTGGATAACTTTAGCAAACAATAGGAGAGCTGCAATCAAACTGAAATTAAATATGATGTTCATTTTAAAAGACACAAACTATTTGAATCAGAATGCAAATTAGAATATTTTGCAAGGAGGACCGTATAGCATATTTATCAAGAAAAATACTATGCGTTTCTAGGACTTAAGAATGTTTGTCTTGTTGCAACACAGAAAGTGAATCAAAATGATTAATGATTAATGGCTTTTTAATTTATAACACTAGTGTTGCAACATAATGAGATTGAGATACAAAAACTTGACTAATTATTTTTATTCACTTACTTTTCTGATGCCAAGATCATTTTCGACAACATAGGATCAACTGGGAATTCAGCCATTCTTCTTCCAAGCTTTGTGAGTTCACCCAAGTGATTCAAAGCACCTAATGCATACAACTGTTCAAGGGCAAGAACTAAAGTCTCATGTGGTGGGGGATCCATGAAGTCAAAATTGATGAGATTATTGATCCCCAAACTTTTCAATAATAGCACTACATTTCCTAAATTTGTCCTTTGAATTTCTGGCACAGTATTATCCTCCAGTTCATTTTTGTATGCCCATGCAGTGAACAACCTAAAACATTTTCCAGCTGCCACTCTTCCAGCTCTTCCAGCCCGCTGATTGGCTGAAGCTTTGGAAATGGGTGTGACTACTAGAGATTCCATTCCAGTTCTTGCATTATAACTATTCTGTTTGCAAAACCCTGTGTCAATAACGTATATAATACCTTCAATTGTAAGGGAGGTTTCTGCGATATTTGTTGCCAATACAACCTGCATTAAAAAAGTAAATAAAGTTGTTTAAAATTGATTCCCTTCTTTTTAAATCTAATTGATACCAAGGAGTTAATGAAAAATAACATGTTGAAACTAATCAAGGTTAAAACAAAAATTATTACAAAACTAATTACACTTCTGACAAAGTCATATTTTTAAAAAAACTTTCCGCAAGAAAAATTTACCACACCTTTCTTGCTCCTGGGGGTGTTGGATCAAAAATCTTTCCTTGCATATCTGTTGGAAGATTTGCATAAATTGGTGCAATAATCAATTCTTTTATTTTGGTTCCTAGTTTTTTTGTTCTATCCAACAGCATTTCATTAGCTGTTTCAATTTCTTCTTGACCCGTTAAGAAAACCAGGATATCCCCCAGTGGTTGTGTACAGTGTATTTGTAGCACAGACACTACTGCTGCATCAATGTAGTCTGCCTCTGGTGCCTAGGGAGAGAAATAATAGGACTGTCAAATTTTGGCTAAATTGAGTTTGTAACATTGATTTTTCTGGGGTATTTAGCAAATAAGAGGACTGTTCTGATACCTAAGCTTTAGAAAGCAAAACCTTTTCAGAATGTAAGATTTAGAACTGAATTCGATCCATGATCTAATAAAAACAAAACATCTTTGCTTTTATATTACATGAATTACAATTACAAAAGTTATCTTGTTCAGGGAATTATTTACCTTGATTCGCATAGCAGTTTGCTACACAAAATTGCCAAACTGCTATACAAATTTAACCAAATTTAACTGCTATGCAAAATCCTAAACGTGCTAATCAACTTTGAGTCACTAAACTATTCCCTGCTGTTTTACTTTGCAAAAAGGTTCATTACTTACTTTTGTGTAAAATATATCTACAGGGTATCTTCTTCCAGGAATTCTGAAAATGGGAGCATCATCAAAAAACTGAAAACAAAAAAGAAGTCATTAGTATTTTCAATCTGAGGCAAGATTGTGACAGTATTTGTGTAATAAAAATCTTGTTTCATAAATAGGTTGGCTTTTGTTTGGGTTTGATATCAATTTTACCTGAGAGAATTTTTCAGCATCTAGAGTAGCACTTGATATGAGAAGTTTCAGATCTTTTCTAAACCTTGCTATGTCTTTGACCAATCCAAACAGGATATCTGTGTGAAGAGTCCTTTCATGGGCTTCATCAATTATCATAATGCTGAAATTTAAAAAAAAAGGTACCATTTTAAAATTTGTAATCAATTTAAACAAAAATGAAAAAACATTGGGAAAGCCAATATTTTGAATATCCATCATTCTTTTAAATTCATGATCCCAGGTTTTCCATGTGAGTACAACTATAGTTTCTACAATCAAATTCTATGACTTGCCTGTATCCTCCTAAATCAGGCTCACTAAGAAATTCTCTCAAAAGCATACCATCTGTCATGTATTTTATCATTGTTCTTTCAGATGTACAATCTTCAAACCTGATGCTGTAACCAACCTACAAAATTCAAGGATAATCCAAATGAATTAAGAAATATGTATCCTGTTGAAACGAATTGATTAACTTAAAAATGTAAATGTTCAGTTTTTATATATAGCCCCTATTCTATGCAGTATAATCATTAGCCCTGAATACTTAACAGATTGAGAGATTTGACAACTGACATACCTCATTTCCAAGTTTGAATCTCATTTCTTCAGCTACCCTAGCAGCTACAGACATAGCAGCAACACGCCTTGGTTGGGTACATCCAATTTTCATTCCCTTTTTTGTGTAACCCTGTGGGAAAGAAAGCAAACATGTGAAACACTTCCCAATAGAACTATCACACAATATAAGTGGTATTACAAGACAGTCCCACAAACGAGAGTTTGAACTACTAAACTACTTACTGCATCATGCAGGTACTGGGGGATTTGAGTTGTTTTTCCTGACCCTGTTTCTCCTTCTATGATCAAAATTTGGTGATCTTCGACAGCTTGCAACAAATCCTGTTTGAAGGGCCAAATTGGTAGGCTTCTTTGGGTTTCTTTGATTGACATTTTTTTCTTTTCGTTTACTGACAGTTCAGGCTCATCTTTCTAAAATAAAAAATAAAGTGTCTAGCATATTTATCTACTATGGAAATTTCAATGTGCAGTCTACAACTTAAAAAAAAACCCAAAAACAATAGCATGTCGCAAAGGGTAAACACACTTACATCTTTCACAGTCCCGGGCATTTTTATAGCTTGAACAAAGTCAATTTCATCATCCATAACATAGTCATACTCTTTAACCTGAAAAGATAAAAATACCTTCTACTCACTTACCATACTTAAAGAAATTCACAATGCATCATGTTCAATGGCTAATTCAAAGCTGTTAATGTTTTAAAAATATCGAATAGGGTAACTTTCATTACTCATTGTAATAAGAAAATACAAGTATAGGTGTGGTCACTTTTTCTTACCTTTTCCTTGCTTTTTGCATCTTTTGCTCCAAATCTCATTGTTGCAGCCTTCAGTCTTTCTTCTTCCCACCTTTTCTGCTCAAAGTTTGGTCCCTTTTCAGTAACATCTTCAACATATTTATCTTCTGGTTTCTAGATGCAAAACATTAAGAGAATATCAGATCTTTTAAATAAAAGATTACAACACACTGACATCCTTATAAATTAAACCATGAGACTTCGAGACGGTGTTAAATTATTTTCAAGTTTTTTAGTCAAACATTAGGCCCTGTCTATCATTTAACACCATCTAACATGGAAAAAAAAAAAAATTCTCAATATTTTAATACTGTAAGTGATAGAAATGGCTACTACTCACCACGTCATCTTTAGGTATATAATACCTGTTTGTTTTTTCAACATTCCCTGCACTTTTGTAATCTTGAGCTAACGATATGACTTTTTTCTTGTAATCTAATTTTTTTCTCTCAGTTTCAGTAAGACTGAAATATTAGAAAATGTCATAATAAATATTTATTTAAACAGCAAAGTGTGTTTACTCAAATGTTTCAAGAAGTCTAATTTCCTAAAAAATAATCTAACTTATGCTTACGCTTGTTCTCCAAAATAATATTCTTCCTCTTCAATTTCTTGGGCAAGATCATCCAGTTTATCATTATGTCTTGTTTTCAGATAAGCCCTTCTTGATTTCTTCCTCAGTTCTGGTATAATTTTCTTTTTATCCTCAGCCTCTAGCTTTAGTCTCTTCTTTGCCTCTTCATAAGCCTACACACAAAAACAATAACTATAATTGCATTGTTATCATCTCCCCAAAGAGGAAATTTCACAAATTGATATTTTTACAAACAAAAGTGAACACACAGATAGCCTAAAGGTCCAATAACTTCTTTGATTCTTGAAAAATATCTATCTTTAAACTAAAATGTATATGACTATCATTCACAAATTGTGACATACTTTCTTCTCTGACTTTGACATCACATTTCTTTGCCGCTCTTTATCTTTATCTTTCATTCTGTTTGCAAATTCATCTCTATCTTTCAAGTCTTGAACTCTTTCTTTTTCCTGTTTATCCATTTCATCTTCTGAGCTGGATAAGCTCTGGGCTTGTTTTGAATCTCTGCAAGCAAAAATATATTTGTGCCATGCACGAAAGCTTTTTAAAAACTGCACTGGGCACTAAATAATGTGATTATTCAAATTGAAAAAGGAATTTAATACTATTTGCTTCAGAAAATGTGTAACAACATCTATGAATAGACCAACAAAACAACAACAGCTACTGTGACTACAGAATGATAACTCATTTCAATGCCTTTTAAACTGACTTTTATAGAGAAAATATTCATCAATCATAAGAAAAACACATGATTATGTGGTTTGAATCTAAAAGTTTTGATCCGTAAAGGACTCTCTTTATGGTTCATTTCAATTACATACTTTTCCTTTGTCTTAAGCAAAATATAAAAATTCATTATGCTTCTTTCATGAAAATTGGCATTGTGTATGATAGTAACATCTTATCTGTAACTCTTACCTTTCACTCTCGCTGCTGCTTTCCTCAGATGACATTCTCTTTCTAATGTTTCGTTTTTGTTTCTTAACTTCTTCTACTCGCCTTTTTTTCTGCAGAATAATACCATAAAACTATCAATAGCAATTATCTTTGAAATAAAGAAATGATGGATCAAGTTCCATTGCACCAGTTGTATAGGGCAATTCTAACAAATACTCATGATAGTTAGTAGGAGTATAGTATTATGGCTAAATTTGTTTACAATGGACTATGACTCTATGTTAATGTGCACTGGATAGTCATATTCATTACCTTTTTGGGGACTTTAATATATTCTTCTTCCTCACTTTCAGACAAAAGTTTGTAACTTTGATTTTTCTTTTCTAATTCAACAGCGGCCCGTTCTTTTGCTCTGTCTGGTTTTTCTCTGATAGCTTTATGTGGTATCTGCAATGAAAATGAATGTAACAGTATCAATTTTGGTTCAAGTATGAAAAAGAAAACATTCTCCTCTCAACAAAATTCAAATATTACAAAAATAGTTAATGTCATTACAAACTAACAAGCTAGATAACTAATAATCAATCAACACACCAAACTCAAATTCTGTCAATTATCAATTAACTTCATTTTCATAATGAATAAATTATGGAATAAGAAATATCCTCAATTTCTAATTAGCAATACCATTAATGATTATGAAAACATACGGAAAAGGGGCTTACCTTTGCCCATAACTCATGTGCAAATTTAGCCATCTTATCATCAATTTCAACAGTCCCAGTATCTTTCAATGTATCAACATAACTTTCGGCACTAGTTGCTTTCCCAGCGAGTCCAATTAAATATTGAGTAATATACTTGTCCGAAATTCCAAGGATGTCATGCAGACGATCGTTAACCCACTGATCAACACCTGCCATTTCACTTTTTGTGATGGAATTCTATATCACCAAAAAAGTTACACAAAATTGTGAGCGATAATAGGATATTTTTAATTTGAATTCTAATAAAACCTCTGTAACATGAAATCATGTGTCTACAAACATACTTTTTAAAAAGGTAAAATAAACTGGACAACTATTTGTCAAAAGTTATTGTAATTATTTCATTATAATGACTTTAATTTTTCAGATATCTGTGAGTTTTCTGTCAGTATCTTCCACAAAATCGTCTGCAGTGCGTTGTTTCATGCACACATACCTGTGACGTATTTCACAGACAACTTGTCTAAACAAACCGTTGACAGAGAAGGCGCTGCTGCTATTTTGTCAATAAAAGACGACTTAAGGAAAATTTAAGTTCTATACATAGATAATGTCTCAACAAGGTGCTGCCCTTCAAGGGTATAACAACGAATTGGTCAAATGTAAGTTTGATAGATTTTTATTGAAGTTATCAGTCAGCACCCTGACTTTTTGTAATGACTGAGCAAGACTCGAGACAAACTCAAAGATTGTAAAATAATTTGGAGTCTAGCTGTCAGTACCAGGGGACTGGCTGTTTAAATACATTGGACATTTTAGGAATTTGGCTATTTCCTTTAAAATAATGCTCCGAGAAAAAAAGTTAATCAATCCTATTCCTTGCTAAGGCCTTGCTTGATAAGTTGATAATGATAAATTAACTGAAAATTAACTTATTAAGCTTGTGTTGGTACCAAACAAAATATGAAGCCTTTAAAGTTTAATTATAAACCAAGTAAAACTCTTATTTTTCAGGCATCGAAGATTTATGTACAAAGAGGGATGAACTTCACAGGCAGATATTGGAAGAAGAAGATGAAAAGAAGAAAGTTCAAAATGATATCAGAATTCTCACAGAGAAACTAGCTAAAATTAATGAATCATTAAGCAAAAAGATGGCTTCAAGGAACGAATTCGATAAAACTATAGCAGAAACAGAAGCAGCATACATGAAGGTGGGTGGTGTGATTTTAATGCTACATTATAATGTTTGTGGTCATCATTAACCGTTCATGAAGATTACAGATATACCAAAAGCAAAAGTTTTCAAGATTTGAGTCGAATGAGGTAAAAACAAACAAGGCTCCAGGTCAAGAATTTAATAATTTGTCATGTAAAAGAATATAATACTCTCAACTGATTATCATATAAGTTATAACTTCCTATCAAAATAAGTAGAACAGATTATAACATACGTCATGAGCGCTTAAGGGCAGCATCCTGTCTCAAATCTGTCTAGTATAGGAAAAGAGTGCATTTGAATGAAAAGTTGATTATTATCGATACCATATCTTTCTAAATTCCCTTTTTTTTCTGCAGATACTTGAAAGTTCACAGACACTGCTAACAGTTTTAAAGAAAGAATCACAAAGTCTTGGGAACAGAAATCAACCTGGCGTAAATGCAGCTATGTCAAGAACTGCTGGGGAATCAAGTTCATGACATGCAAATCAAATTTGATAGATATATTTGTGATCTGTAGAAACACAGATGTATATACAACATTCCGTCCAAATCTTAAGTTTGCAAGAAATATAGTATGATATAAGCTTGTATTTTATAGCTTACATGTCCAATAAGATTGTGATACTTGTTCATGAGACACTTTTCAGTTTCTTGCTCTATGATTTGTCTGAACATTTGAAAAAAGGACATTTGCTTGTAGACAAAAAATATTGGAAAACAGTGAGTCTCTTTAGTATTTTTTTGTAATATTACTATGCTGCAACATCTTAATCAATGGTAAATATTTTATTGTAAGTGACTGTTTTTCTGTTGGAAGTGCTTTCATATTAAAGAAACTATTAATAGTTGAAATCTACTTTACAACACGGTTGAAATAGTCTAGTCAGCCATTTCTTAGTTATGTTACATAATGTAAAACATTGAAGGGAACTCTTAGAATAATTCAGGAAACACCTTTATTAATAAAGAACATAGTAGTCTATCTTGGAACAATGTATATACTTGTACTAAAATTATTTTTAATTGCAAATGTATAAAAATACTTTTAATAAAATTATGATTTTATCATGAAATAAAAGCAATTCTAGAGAAATTTTGAAACTTTTATTCCTGATGTTTTTATGTATGAACATGCTTGCTGCTGCTGCAAATAATTGTGATAATTTCACATAAGTTGACTGCAAGATAGTAAGTGAATTACATGGAATAGAAAAACCTCTGAGCATGATACAGGTAGCTATTATATATTTTATAACTGATTTGTAAACTTGGATGAACACTAACTACATCAAGTGTCAATTATCCAATATGAGATGCTTTTGGATTTCAGAACGGTGGCCTTTTACATTTCTATATTTTGGATGTTGAAAACTGTACTTGTGTATCTTGGACATCAGAGTTTTGCATACTATTTTAATTGACCTCATCCTTCGCCTATATGCCTGTGAGAGAACAGAAACACAGTGTAAATTGTAAAAAAAAAAAGCTGGGTTGTTTCTCTCTCATTTCTTTGAATAGGATGAATTAGGGTTAAAGGTTATGCAGGTTCATGAGAGTTTATGTTCATTGGGGCATATCGTTGTACACTGCACCCAATAAAGAAGACGGCAGTCCTGTATGAAATGTATTCTTAAAATGAATTTTTCACTGAATTTGGAAAGTTTAGCAAAACTCATACTTTGGTTAATTGTTTGTCAAAGTAGTGAAGGAAGTTTTGAAGGCCAAAATGAAAATCCAAAGGTCATCATTGCAGTTTTAGTAAGGGATAAAGCTCATTCTTTGGGATATTTTTTGCATTACATAGAGAAATTAGATTATCCGACAGAAAGAATAGCACTGTGGTGAGTAGTATTTCCGCTAGTTTTTTATTTTCTAAATGATTTTAATAAATATGTGTACATACATATTTTACAGTTTGGTACTGAATTGTTATTTAGGAGTTGCAGCAAGCTACTGTACCACTACCAACGGAAGCTCCAATTGGTCGAGTAGTACTAAATACAAGTTGTTAAAAAGCTTTGCTATATAGTGAATAAGTAAAATAATTTACATGGTTATGAAACTAAAAAGATGTTTTGACCTATGTGAAATTTCCTAACCTCTTTGAATGATGATATGCAATCCTCATTATAATATTTCATCTATCTCGTTGGAGAATTCTCTACTAACTAATGATGTGATAATTAAAGAATACACTATGCACCTTGAAAATCTACACAAGGACTCTTCAGATTTTTTTAATGAATAAATGCATTTTCTT
>JAVSBT010297298.1:0-11980 GCA_033118115.1 Pharyngocirrus eroticus | reverse complement strand
GCAATAACTATGAATGAATGTGCAATGATATCAAGTAGTTCATTATATGTGATACGATTTATTTTTAATTTTTGACAGAGACAGGATGTAAGAGGTTATTCATAAAGAACAGATGTGTATTAACCTGCTGTGTATACCTCTGTATTAATATAAATGTATTTTTTGTTGTGATATTCTTTTGTACTGAAAGTCATACTTTCACGACAATTTTAAATAAGATGTACGTGTAGATAACCACCCTTTAAATTGTTGATCAAAGTTGACAGTTTTTTGCTGAATTGCATATCTGCAATATAAAGCAAAAATCTGCTTCAAAATTACAAGTTTGCGACAAGGGCATTCTTAGCCTGCTCGGTCTGTTGATTTGTGCAATTTGTATGATATGATGTAAAAAAAATCCCCTTATTTAATTCTTGAAATGAGTACATTGTATTTTTTTGTTGCTGAATGGTTTTATGAAATGCTGTTGAAAGATTTAGTAAAGAGTTAAATGTTAATTGTTATTACTGAGGTACAATGTTGCCACAACCTGCTATTTAACTGAAAGAGAAAACGAATGTTCAGATCCATACAATTATTGCTATATACTTGGATCTTTTGTAGTTTTTATAAAGATGTTTATTCGAGATAAAACTGTACAGTACTTTAGGTACTTGGTAGTTACCCCTTTGAATAGCTGGTCTAATTTTTTAGGGCGTTGTAGTATCTGATATAGTCAACGCAAACATTTGCTTGTGTTTGGAAACTTGAGTCAGAAAAAAATGAATACAGCCCTTTTCAGGCAACTTTTATACAATACAATGATACTGCTGATTTATAAGAAAATGTTATTAAAGATTGATAGAGGTTACAGCTGTATGGATATGTTTTTAATTGATGGGACTTCAAGTGTGACTTCAATGATATTACTTGTAAGGGTAAACAAGTTGGATATTTTCCAATTCAATTTATTTTCCTGTCAAATTACAAGCATAGAAGCTAAAATTATTAGAATGTATATGTACCATTATCATATAACACTTGCCGTGATTATACATTAGCACTGACACCTTGCAAAATCAAATGCTAAAAAATATTGTTAAAATTATTCATATAGACTTAAAATGTAAATTGGTTGCCTGGGGAGACAGTAAGCATGTTTATAAAGAAAATGGTTCATTTTGGAATTTTCAAGGGACTTCTTTAAAAATAAATATACTTTTTTCATTGTCAAAAGTGTGTATTGAAAGGAGCAGATGAACTTTGATCTAAAATAATCAAATTGTTGGTAACAGATTTTATTAAGTTTCGCTGCCTTAATTATATATAAGAGGAGGGGGGGGGGGGGGGGGGTCTTTAACCACCAGTAAATCATACCCCATCTTGTTTCTAACAGATGGTTAAATGACATGCACTTAAAATCATTCCACTTGATAAAGAAAGTATTGTATTGTTTCTCTGTTCCTTTTGACCATGAGGACAACATAATGTTTTGTGTTGGTTCTGTAATGCCATATTTGACCTGGTATGTCAATCGGTAGAGAAGGTTAGGTTTGGATCCATTTTGGATCAGCAATAGACATTAAATATTCACCAAATAATAAAAGTTAAATATTTGGTGAATATAAAAATGTCCATTGTATTGTGCAATCTTTAGTGTGAATTATACAATTTTGTTTTTCATATTCCTGGTGATATTTTCAATTTGGTAGATGAATCAAATAGCCTGGTGATATTTTGGTAGATGAATCAAAAAGCTTTCAAAATCGCCCCCAACATGCTAAAACCGCCTAATTCATATAATAAAATCATATGAGTTAGGGGGTTTAAGCATGTTAGGGGCGAAATGTAACTATGAATAAAGGCAGCTGCAATAATTTCTAACAATAATTATACTGTATCTTGTTGTCTGTTTTCCCCTGCTTCTTTCATAAGAAAATGCATTTACATGGTTTTGAACTTTTCAATAAATTTTCCATAGACAGGAAATAGTTATATGATTGAGACTAAATCTTTTTATTGAATCTTTCATCTTAAGCAATAGTATATTCAAAAGTACATCAACTTCAACAAATGAAGTGAAGTGAAATTCCTATTTCACTTTGTAATTGAGTTTTAGATACTTATTCAATTGTGCCATTGGACAACTAGATATTTTGAATTAAATAAAACCCCATCATACTGCTGTGAGATGAACACGCAATGAAAGAAAAAGTTAGAATTTAACACATGCTGCTTTTGTGTCTGGCTTTGATGAATGTTTTGAAGATTCTTTGAATTAGGGAAATCTAAAAAATAAATGGCCAATGAACAGTGAGGTAGACACTTCCTTAATGTAGCAGGCGCAAGCATTAAGAAAACCTCTACATTACAGGAGCCTAATTTAATGTCTGCTACTTGATGATGTATGCAGTATTAAAACCATTACACTATTAAAGTGATCAATGTAGTTAAATATAATATCAAGTATAATGTTTAATTTCTGTAGCACTTATTCTGGGTACCAAATACTCAACTTACCTAAGTGAATCTGTGCTTCCTTAGCCTTAGGACACTCTATAGACTAATAGTAATAATGATAAATATTTCACATAATCAAAATAGGCAATTAAAGTCTTAGAAAGGAAATAGAAATTTCATCATTTAATGAATACTGTGAATCTTAAAGTTTTTTAATGATTGTATAGTTTACCCCTTTTTAAAGAGCTTTTTTGCCTTGCATCACTAACTTTGTCTACATGTGTCTACACACATGTACCTCATCCTATTTTCTTGATTGACGTCATGATCGTGACAAGGTTTTTTTTTTACCCTGAAGTTGATATAAAAGCATGTATCTTGGACCACTTTCCATAAGGCCCGCATTAAAGACAGCAGACACAAAAGAAAAACTTAGAAGTCAGAACCAATGATATTTTTATGTCTCACATTTTCAAAACTTACAAAACAGGTCTCGAAAGTAGTCCTCCCCACCCTCCTTTGGCATTACTGTGGAATTCTTTCATTGGAAGAAATTAATAGTCTATAAAATATCAAACTAATGATAAAAATC
This sequence comes from Pharyngocirrus eroticus, assembly GCA_033118115.1. Classification (NCBI taxonomy): domain Eukaryota; kingdom Metazoa; phylum Annelida; class Polychaeta; family Saccocirridae; genus Pharyngocirrus; species Pharyngocirrus eroticus. The sequence continues at coordinate 8,949 of JAVSBT010297298.1, read as the reverse complement.
AATTCTGCATGTATTTACAGGACTTGAAGTAGGGCTCTCTAGACATTTTTCAATCACCTGATTTTTCATCATAGAGCAAGTTTAGATATTTTTTTCGTTGCAAACACGTTTGAAAAATCATGATGCTGTAAGGTGACTTAAGCTTACTACCAGACTGTTAATAGACTAAGGAAGTTTTTTCATTTTTTTTCAAATTATTTAATTTATAATTCTGCTGGAGACTATTTCTTATAACACTGCCACGAGTCCTTCAACAGGCTATTCAACTAAAGTATACAGCTGTTTTTTTATCACTTATTCAAACGCATTGGGCCATGTCCCATATGATCCCTTTCTTTGATTCCCCATAGATTTTGTGTTTACTTATCTCTTTTTTACACCATTGTTAAGCTCTCATCCAACAATACCAGATTTTGCTTCATGGGCAATGAAGCAGAATCAAGGAAATAAACATTTGATTGTTGATGCAAAACATTCAATTGTCACGCTTCATGTAAAAATCGAAAAGCAGGGTTTGAAAATGTGTGAATTTAAAAAAACAAATGCACTTAGAGAGCCACCTAGTGTTCAAACTATATTGTTAATAAAAATATATAATTAATATAATTGTATTCTACGTAATGATAATGTTCAACATTAAAATGTTCAATTTGTGTAGCCCTTTTTTTATCACATAATTAAAGGGGCTGGTAAAAAAAAAGTTTTTTAATTTTTCAAAGTCTCTTGTGATAGTTAAAAAAAGCATAGTAGAATAGAAAAGCAGGCTATGAAACAATTGAAAGCTTTCGTCATTTTTTTAAATCTATGTCCAATGCCAATGGTTGACAACAATGTCATTATCATGACCAAACCATTCTGAGGAAATGATAGAAAAAATATTCTGAGGGCTTGGTATATGGATTTTCCAAACTCTTATTTCTTCTTAATATTAAATAACCCTTTGTCTGCTTGAAGTTGAATAATTATCTGTCATCTAAACGAAAAAGAAGGGTGAATGGTAGACTGGGTCTGTATACAAAAAAGAAACAAAAATACTGCTTAAACAATTAAAGATTTATTTTCATGGGGAAAATACCTTTACAACTTACATAAAATAGTGATTTTCACAAAGAGCCTTAAACACTGTCTAGCTTTTTAAACATGTATAGAAAATGTAAGTTTGATTTATAGCAGTTGTCAAAATGATATGACTTTCTATTGTGGTGATATTTTGCTCAAAATTTATTTTCATAAGCTTTAATCTTGAAATTGTACTTTAAAAAAAAGTAAGGTTATCTGTATCTTCAAATCGATTATACTTGTCTTATTTATCTTGGATTCTACTTTTTCTTTGGTGCTATGTGTAACAGAACTATCTGGGTTGTTTCCCTACTTTGTATGTTTAATTATTCTGGTCTGAAGATGTTGTAGCTAACAACGAAAATTTGCTCATATTAATAAATTCAAAAATGAACATATTGGGAGTAGCTTTCTTGCTTATTGTTTCCCTATCCAGTGGAAAGCATGTCAAATGTGGACGGCTATTATGGATTCTGTCCCCATGGTATGTGAAAGGACACAGATAGCTATGGTTAAACAAGTATGTTGGTATCTGTCACTCACTTGCTTCTCGATAAAAATACAATGACTATAGAATTGAAATTTATTACATTGCAGTATGGTGTAATACCCTAATGATGAATAATATTATTAGAATTGAAAAGCCCTACAGAAAAATGGCAATAGATCATGTTTCCCATCTTCAATGTTAAATACATAATCATTAGATCTTTATCTTCTTACCCTTTCTGACGTATTCATAAAAATCAACAAACCATTTGCAAAAGAATTAAATTTTCTAAAGACTAAATGGTAAACAACTTCAACCACAATCTCAAAAGAAGATACGGGTCCCTAAAAGAGGTCGGGTACATTTTCAATAATGGAGTCTCATGTCACTGTGACTTAATTAGTAGCTAGCTCACTTTTATCGTGTGGAACAGCCCCAGTATTGGCCTCCCTCCTCACGGGCTTCTATATAAATGCTAACAATTATTATCAACATTCATTTCTAGTGTATGATATTGATAACAATCCTTGCACTTGCATGTTGCAAATAAATGGAGGCTCAGGGATTACAAAACCGTTTTACCACCATCATACAATGTTAGAATGCTATAGTAACCCACCCCCCCCTCACACACCCTCTCACCCTCACCCTCACCCTCGCCCTAACACATTTTCAAAGTTCAACCATTTTGTTGTTAAAATAATGATCTATACAGTCCCCATAGCATAAAAAATGATGATGCATGCACATCTTGCCATGTAAAACATTAAGTAAATCATGACTGCATAAGCCAATACAAACATCTGAAAGATTCATGTACACAAGGAAGATGTTTGATTAAATTTGTCAAATTTAACGTAGAGACATTTACAATTATGCTATACATCCCAGGTAAACAGAAGGCCAATTCTTAGGAATACAGAGATATATTAGACTTTGGTTTATATCGAGTAAGATTGCCTATGAAGTTAGGAAAGTTGATTATCCAATATGTTGTATATCAATTTTTATTTTTTTTAAACTTATTTCAACTACATCCACTACCCAGATCACAAGATATTATATTTTGATATTTAAAACAAGTTTTAAAAAATGCAAAAATAATTAATTATAAGCAATACAAGTGAACTAAATATTTGACCGATCAAGAGATAACTTGAGCAAGTCTGACAGTTGTTATTTTATTTGTATACATGTATATAATTTTCACTATGATAATAAAGTCTGGTTTTCTGAGTCCTAGAGCATGTAATATGTTGAACAGAAACTCAAACAAGCTAATGCACATATGAATTTATAGTTTTTTTTATCACACACTATGACGTCCACGTTTTATTATATAAACCCATAGATTGGAACGTGGAATGTAAGAATCCATTATTAGAGATACATGTATATAATAGAATGCTGTCATTTGTCATAAACAAAATCTTTCAAAGTCAACACCTCCCTCCAGGGTATTATGAAATTATTCTTTTTTTTTGCTGAAAGAAGAAAGAAAAAAATTGGAGAAACTCCAATTGGGAAATGTTGAAAGTGAAAATAATTACTCACATTTGAATGAATAAGTATGAAGGATATTTTTTTTGAAAAAAGTTGAGAAAGGTACATTTTCCAAATGGGAAAGTTAAAAGAATCTTTGTGCCAAAAACAATATGGCTGTTTGAAGTGATAAAAGTAGGCTGAAATATGGGTGATTTTCAATATTCAATAAGTTTTTACATATTTAATATACACATAAGATGTGTAGTGGAGGCTAAGGCCATTTGTATAGAAAATACATGTATTTGAAAAAGATCATTGTTGATTTAAAAAAAAAAAGTTTTTAGATATGTTAAATGATATGTAGTGGGATCTGAGTTGTTCCAGCTATGAAACTATAACTTTGAAAGCCCTTAAACCACAAATATATAATTTTGTAGCACTGTTTTGTTTATAATTATACTTTTAGGACATATCACTTTTAACAATCATCAAAAGAAGCTCAGAGACCGCCATGACCCCTTAAAGAAATTTTCTGTATAACCTTTGCTGATGATGACACTGTTAGTGTTACAAATAAGCCTACATTATTTTAGGAACCCCCTGATTGCTTGAATTTTTAAAAGTATGAAGACCATAGATATTATGAAATGATGTAATGGTCTTCATACTTTTAAAAATTCAACTTCTGAATGTGATATTTCAAACAGCACAATGTAGGCTTTGTTTGATTTTGCTCCCCACCCATGTTTTCTTTATGTTTTAGTATACTTCAGTGGTTATTAGATTTCATTAAATGCATTGCAAACAAGGGGAATTTTTTACTGGAAAGAATTCTGAATGGTCCAATTGAAAACAACAATAAGATTAAAAAAATGATTGCACAAGTTTTAACAGTGCAACCAATACATATACATTAGATGGTGATATTTTTTGTCTTCAAAAGTAGTAGTGTGATAATAATATATAATGTGTTATAAAAAAATCCCTTTCTGTGGTATAAAAATAATGTATCCTTACCATGTGATACCATTGATAAATCATGACTACATAAGTCAATTCACACTGTCCACAATAATGATATTTTATTTATTCTTTATTTGTCAAACTAAAGCCTAATTATATTACACATTGGAGGCAAGTAATAGGGAAAATCTCAGAGTACCTCAAGGCATATCAGGCATGAGATTATTTCAAGTACAAAATCATGGAATATGTATGATAGTGTATCGTATGTCTTTTGACTTGTTTAGTAAACATTCACCTTGTTAGATTTCCTTTCAAGATGTTATGTTTTGATGTTTGAGATAATTTTGATAATGAGAAATAGACTTCTGACTGATCAAGAAATAACTAGAGCAATTAAACAATTTTGATTTGTATAATGTCATTTTATGATGAATAAGTCTGGTTTTCAGAGTTATAATTTATAACATAATGCATTTATAAACTTCTGCATTTTAAAATACATGTACCAAGAAACCAAAATTCAATCTTAACTAGGTGGCACACCATCTATCCACATAAGAGAGTTTAAGCAAAAATTTAAGTGAAACGAATAAGCTTATAATGCCTCATATGTTAAAATTCTGTTTTTACATAATTGTGTAATTGTTTAGAATTTATACAACTGTTTTTCTCAGTTTCCATACAATTGTGTTCAATCTAATTCTTTGTTCCTACTTTAAACATTGTATTCTATTGTTTCTATAGAGATTTGACAGATTATTTCTCCCTTTCTTCTTCACTTCAAAGAAAAAAATATTTAGAAATATTTAACCTGAAATGTATAAAGTTATTTTTCCTATCAACTTAGGGATTTTGTGCAAAATAATCTGAAAATTTTAAAAAAGGAAACAAAAAAAATAATATTTCACCCAATTATTTCATCATATATATCTTTTAAAGAATTGATTTAAGAAAAACGACTTATAGAGAAGCTCAGAGAAAAAACAACAACATCTGTGTTTTCTTCTTACGTCTTCTTTTTATTCATACTTGAGTAAATCTCGATGAACAAATTGTGTTTTTTTCCTTTCTTCAGCAGGAGTCACAGAAAGTTTATATGTAAAAAAAAATCTGCATAGTGAACCAATGAAAGAAAAGCAAGGTCTAATTAACAAGGAAGTCAGAACACAAGTGATCACTCTGAAACATATAAGCAGTTATTAAGATACACAGAGATATCGTGGAAGTTGTGATCATTAATGTTAGCCAGAGAAGCAATAATGAGCTAATATTTAATGGACAATATTTTTTATTTAAGAAACAATGAAAAAGTTATACAGTATCATGCATGAAAGGTGGTTGCTGCTCTTTGTTACTGTTACATTTTTCAAATTGGCAGATTCAATGCAATACCGTGAGTATTTTCTCAATATTTTAAAAATAAAATTTAGTGTTCTCCAGAGTAACTATGTACACAAGTGATTCACTTATCATAATAGTTTTGCATTTCTATCTGAGGTAATTGTAATCATAATGCTTTTCCAATAAAAATAAAAAACTACAAAGCTAGAATAATCTGACTATTTAAGGGACAAACCTTAACAGATGTTGTTGTTTTTTCTCTGAGCAAAGAAAATGTTTTCAAATATCATGCTTAAAAGGTTTACCTCCATGTTATTTATGTAATAGATTTTGATGTACAGATATCATGATACATTTTTTCTTAAAATTAAATAAGACTTTGTTCAAAATACTTTATGGAAGGAAATGTAATAGGGGTCAAATCACATCAAGTCTCCTGATTTTAAAATATTTTCCCAGTTGACGAAATTGATTTTGATAAAATTTGCAACATATCAACTTCCACTCAAGTTATGAAGCCTTGCAAAATATGAGTTGTCAACAATAAATACTTTTTGAGATATGAAGTTTTGAAATATAGGTGTTTGCACTTCAGGAAAAACATGAAATTTTGTTCTTTTTGGCCCAATTGTAAAGACCCCTACATTCACAGTAGATCACAAAAATATCCTTTAGATTTCTTTTCCTTATCAATTAGAGGTGAAATATTCAAAATAAGTAATGCTATTGACATAGGAAGCAGTTGTAAATGTGTGCTCATGCTTTTAAAAATGCTGATTTTGCCTATTTTCACCAAAACTGTGTTACTTGTACCATTTCCTCACACATGACTTCACCAAACATTCAAATTTTCATATTTTGCTTTCTTTTTTTCTGGACTTGTGAAACAACTTCCTACCCACATATTGAAGGTCTCAAATAACATTTTGTTTTAAAACATATTTAATGATGGGGTACCCCAAAATGAAAAAAAAATCTAAATTAACAAAAGTTTGAAACTCTACAGACTGAACAATTTTTGGCATCATAAATCTTATCCTTATTTCTATCAGGCCTAAGAAATTATTTTTTATCAATTTGTTTCATCATGCAAAATGTTGTCCCAATAATTGTTGCAAGAATTTATAATTATTATAGTGCTACTCTGAATTATAAAAGAGTGAGAAGTTGAAATTGCTAACCCCAGACAAGAATATATTGTCTTATCACTATAATTTCTAGTTGTTTGTGTATTTATAATCATCATAGTCATACAATTATTATTGCCATCAATAAAGTCATAATAATAAACTCAAGATAATGATATTATAATCAATGTTCAAACAATCATGGTAAAATTATCAACATTTTCTGATTGTTATCATATCATTATCCCCATTGAATCATTTTTTTAAACAACATTAAAATACTTCATTTGATATCATTAATTTCACTTCTAGTTCTATGTAAATTCATCTTACCAGTATCATTTTATTAGTGTAAATGTCAATTAGGCAATTCCAAATTGACAATTTGGTCAATGGATGGGTCCTGGTCAGTTTTACAGTATCAATCATTTTATTTTATTATATTTTTTTTCCCTTTTATAATTATATAAAATGCAGGCAACAAAATAAATAAAAAAAAGTTGTATATTTGAAACATACATTTTAGCCTAAAATTGAATACTATAAAGAGGTTATCTGTACACTACAAAGGCTAAGTATTGATTAATCTTTTACAAAAGAAAAATCACAATCGGCTGGCTAGGCTATTTATCATGCCAAAATATCCACGGACCAACGATTCAATTTGGATGGCCTTATTAGAACAACTTTTGACTGGTTTGTATAGAAATTCTCAACAATCCTGTCAAAAGTTAAAGTTACTGATAATTTCACTTCTGTTATTTCTCATTTTTTATCATCATTATATTATTGTAATTTTAGTCATCATCATTATTATCTTGATTATTATTTCAATATTTATCATTTTGACTTTAGTTCATATGTCATGGAAGTTTCCTGATGGCTCTATTGGACGGACTTGTAAAAAGGGATGGACTTATGATGATAGCAAACCTAATACATTGACATGCAGTATAGGTAAGGCTTTGAATTCTAAATCAGCAATATTTTGATACTTTACATTTTAATGATGTGCTGGCTGATTTAATTCCAAAATCAACTTTTTTGCATGGCTATACAAAATGATGTTTGTATTTGGCATCTTGTCTCAGATAGTCCAAATCTCTTATCTCCTGCTTTTGAAATGTTTGGACTTCTCCTAAGACCTTTCTTAATGTTAATTATAAGGAATTTAAACTATAATAAACACATTACTATAAACTAAAGTCCACATAGCTTTCATAGCCCTCTCGGCTACTTGATCACTGTTAAACTTAATGTTGTTGTCAAAGATACGAAAGGTCTGTCTTATCTCCCCTTTTCTTCTTTCTAGAAATATTTTACATGTAATCTTGAATTCTATGTCTAAGCAGTAAAGAAAAGGCTATACATATTCTTACTTCATGTGCTTGACATGATCCCTGATGCCACAATTTCAATCACTGTGGATCTTTTAGATTTCAATGTCAGCGCTTTAATGGCCAACTGCATACATTTTATCCTGGCTTTCAATATGTCATTTGGATAAGACAAAAACTGTAGTCTTATGTTAAGGAAAACAATTATATAAAAGACCCAGATATATGTTGAAAACAATACCTTTATCTGCATGCATATTGTCAGTTGGGAATTAATTCTGTCTGAAATTATGACAAACATCAGAATCCCTCTGTTGAAAAATATGCAATTTTTTCATAGCAGGAAATAGAGTTTAAATCAGAAATAGATGTGCATATGATATAGGTCAATATGAAGGCAAATTCAGAATATGTGGAAAATCTAGTGTAAGAGTGGAAATCATTTGAAATTTGGTTTCTATCAAGCCTGAAACCATCTTAAGAGCAATAGCTTTACTTTGACACCTATCAAAGTCTACTGCAAATTATTGAATGCATTACTGAGATTGTGGAACAATTTGAGGTCAACATGAGGTTGACATTTGGACATATTTCGGGGGTTAATTGATAAACTGCCTTCAAAGGGTTCCTTGATCATAACTCACCCGAATTCATAGGAAGGTATAAAGTTTAACCTCTTCACACAAGTCAAAACCAAGATTTACATATTATAAAGAGCAACAAGATGATGGAAGCAATAGAAATGTTATGTCAATATACATGCAAAGATTTGGTTGAATACCCTTATTCTTCAAAAAAAGATTGTCCGACTATGTGAACACATTTTCTGTATATATTTGGAAAGATCAAATCCTCGAGAATGAGATATGAATGTTTTAAGAATTTGATGATTTTTGTGAAAAACTGTAATAAGTTTATTTTAAGGACCACGATAGTAATAAGCCCAAGGCTTTCTTGTGTCATCCTTGTTATGATATACATGCTGGTTTTTATTTGTTGTTTATATTTTTCTATGTATTTCATAGCAAAATAAATCAAAAATCAAAAATAGCTCCACCTACACAACCATAATATACTACTCAAAATTTGCTTTGCATCGCTTTTTCATTTGTTGATAACTTCATCAAAAATTGTGCAATTGATC
>JAVSBT010297187.1:0-10707 GCA_033118115.1 Pharyngocirrus eroticus | reverse complement strand
AATAGATATGAATCCCTTCATTTCCTTTAAAGGGCTTGAACCAAATGTGAGGAATTGGTATACTACTACCCTATACTATAGAAATTTCAATATTATTATTATTATTACCCTATACTTTATCCCACAAACTCTTAAAGAAAATGGTGTAAAAGGTTCTGGCCCTTTAAGTAAATCAGTTTTTTATGTCCTTAAATCAAACCTAATAAAAAAGCCATATTTCATCACAAGTACTTTTTTATTTCCTTTATTCCTATAATTGTTAATTGGAAATGTGTGCATGTGTTTATCTTCATATCTCCCCTGACTTGTTGAATAACTGTCAATGGTATAACATAGCCATTTTCACATAATAACGCACAGTATAGAGGCTCTCAGAAAGGTCTGCATTAAAGATATTCTCTTTGTTCTTAAACACACGCTGTCTGTTTTTACTGCAAATGGAGGAAGACAAAAGCTTGGGCTTCAAAGGTAAATTTTCAATGGGGAAATAAAACATTGTAGTCAACAGAAATTTCAATAGAACTACTTTATACATGTTTTAAAGTATGGATTTTCAAGACCACAGTATTTCCCTTGAAATGTTAAAACACAGAAAAGTTCTTCTTCATAATTATGTCTGTCCATGATAATGTTAATGGTGTTGGTCCCTGAACACAGAGATAACTTGGTCTCACCAGTCTCAACCCAGCTTACTATTCAGATATTGAATAGTATTTTATTCGTATTACTCCACATCATCATGGTTGCTCCAATCAGGTAGTGTATATACTGTGTCCCTGAATTTTTCTTTACTGACTTTAAACCTTGTAGTAAATATCCCAAAAGGGCCCCAATATTTGTCATAAGTACTACCAACTGACAATCATGAATTTGGTTATTGGTACTGGATACCACAAGTTTTAAAGGCTTTTCTCATTCTCTACACAACAGTCAATATTTATGGAGAGTTCATACTTTCATTTGAGTTATCTCAGATCATAGATAATTGTTGATTGTTTTGAATAATTATTCAGAAGTTCCCCACAGGTGTAGAAGCCCTAGATGATATTTATCTCATACCATACACAAACTTTGGCCACATATGGTATGTATACATTTCCATGTTTATTCATGTCTTTGTATTTCAAATCTGGACACATATGTTGTGTTTTCATTCCAGAACCTATTGATGTCTAATGATAGCTTTCCATGATATGTCCATCCACACAAAAGGGATTGAATTACAATACATAAAGACTATTATGTAATTAATGGGTATGAGTAAAGAATGGAAAAACTTATTGCACCTGTGGATTTTTAAAAAAATATTGATTTTTTTTACCCCCCTACATTTTTCTCCTTTTTGTTGTTGTAACAAATTGTTAGCAAAGAGTAAAAGCTATTATTTGATTGATATGTAACCATGAAAATAACAGTACGGGTGCATGAAAATGTATTTTCTAACAAAAATACAAAGAAATATGCATCAACATTTATTTTAATCACTGATTTTGAATGAGAAAGAAAGCATACCATGTAAACTAGAGGCTGTAAAGCTTATAATGTCACACAAACCATCCTTTACAATATAAGGAAGGTTTATCAAAATACAATAAATATATGGAAATCTTTGAATGAGATGAGCTGTGCCCGTACATAAATTCTTGACTTTGCCCTTCATTGTCAGAGGATGTTCCATGTCTTTGATCCTTTGTATGGAGATTTTTAAAAAACCAGGGCGGAGTCAAATATAGTATAATTCCATCAATAATCACATCTGCTAGTTTGCAAATAATTCTACTAATCTTTTGTCTTTTTTGAATGCTAAATACAAATGTGAAATCTTCAAATCATAGAGTTGAAGTGCCCTTTTGAAAAGAGTCATACCATATTAACACAAAAAAAATATGTAAATAACTCCAGGCTAAACATGTGGTATACAATAGCAAAATGTAAACAATAATTCTTTTATCCTTTTTTTTTTTTTTGGAAAGTTCAGAACCATCTGTTTGTGAATGAATGCTGAAGTTTTATGTATTGGAAAAGTCAACAGATCAAGAGAGAAAAAGCTGAGGGTTAGGCCAATATTGATTGCGAGACAGTCGATTGTGACAAATAAAAATCTGTGATCAAGTTAATCAAAAAGATAAATGCAAAATCAGTGCCAGAGAAAAAAAAATGAGCATTGAATAAAGTGGATGTGTGATTTTTCTTGTATACTAAAGAGATGAAACAAGTAATAAAAGGGGGGAGGGGTCATTAAGACAACTGTTTTGCAGTGAATTTGGTTAATGCAAACAATCAAAAGCTAAAATATGATTTCTATGATAAAAAAATGTTTCGTGTCAAATCAATGGAAATTTATTGTCATCTCACTGAACTTTTGACACTTCTGCGGAATGTTGAATATGTCATTATAAAAGGAAGGAACTGGACTCAAAAGATGCATATGCTACAAGAAGGGTACAGACTACTGGGGGTGTATGCGGAACCAGCCAGTGTTATCTCCACTATATATTATTTTGGTCTTACTTAAAGCTATGTGGTTCCCCTGGCAATTTTTTTTGGAATTTTCAACATGTGTTACTGTAGATTTTCCTATTTTTATTTGTGTGAATTGGTGAACTTTTAGCATGCATTTCACTGTTAATTAATTTTCTAATCTGATCAATCATAAATATGCCACTCTTTTCTTTTTGGTGCCTTATAGTTATAGGCCATGGTGACTGATTATTTCATGTATTTGTGCCTACAAAACACTAGCCTTGACCTTGACTCCTACTCTCCCTTAAACAAGATGTTGGAAGTTAACTATATCATAGAGTTTCTAGGTTGAAATGAGAAATTCTACCCGAAACCTCTGTAATATCTTCCCTTACGTTAACGTGTATATACATACTAATACATTTCCTAAAACACCACAATGATAATAATAATAGTAGTAATAATAGTTTTGTTTCTTAACGTACAAAATTGATATTCAAAAGGGCCTTCAATATCCCTATGTTTCAATTATTTACTGTGAAATTGGGAATTATTACCAATGACAGTTGAGTTTAAACCAAAGAAGAGTATTTTGTATGAAAGTGGAAAAAAACACCTGCAGATATGTGAGCCGAATAAATCACAAGAATCAAGATTTTGAAATTTATAAATTTTCATTGGTTGAAGATGACTTTAATGACATGATTAAAGCAGTAAGTTTTCTCAAAACTGCACTTCAACTTAGCTACAACCCTGGGGAAGACCAGTTTAAAAAAAGGATTACAGTACCTTTTGTCTAAAAGTGCTTCAACAAGACCAATAAAAACACACAATAATTCCCTTTTTAAAATACTTCTCAATGTGTCTTTTTTTATAATCCAATGCAATAATTACATAGCTCATATACCGTAAACTTTTAAATTAGTTTCCATTAAATAATATACACAAGATCTATTATGGTGTTCTCAAGTATAATTACAAGATTTTCCTATGTTTGAACTTTCTATTCAACTCATATAAAGTAAAAAAAACACCACCATTTCCTTTGAAGTCTATGAATAGAAAATAGCTATTACATTTTCATGTTTTTATAACATACATGAATGAATTGAAAACAAATGGAATCATTCATCAGAAGATAAAGACTTTTTTCTTTATATTTTTCTTGAGTTTTTACCCTATCTTTGTGTATATCTATAATCATATTTCTTACCCAATAGAAAAGCTATTTCAAAGATTCATATCAATTGATATTGATAATGAAACATTTTCCATGTATTGATATGTCAAATTTCCTATACTTCTATGATGTATTGCAATATCGCATCTTTTGTTTGTTCTTATATCATCCATATATTTATACTGCACTTCATATTGGCTGGTTTTTTTTAAAGTAAGCAACAAAAGTCTTCTATTAGGGAAAATAGTATTGGTTCCAAGATACATTATCAAATAAATAAATAAGCTACATTGGAACAAAAGGAGGAAGATATGCTTCCTCATGACTTCCGACCTCTCCTAGAGGGATTTGTCACGTGAATGGTCATTTGACTTTGTAACATTATTATCCTGCTCCAGAAAAGTCTTTAAGTTTAAATTGCATTCTGAAAGGGAACCTAGTGAAAAAGGTTTAACTGTGATTTTGCAGTGAAAGCATACTTGAAAAGAAAAACCTTTTAATAAGGTTATTATTAAGAAGTTCATATCCTCCTTTTTGTCATAAGTATCGATAAAACATTTCCTTCAAACTCACTTTTTTTTTCTTTTGCATTTATCTTTACATATAAACAGTCTTGATTCATTTGAATAGTTCCGTGGCACCATCTCCCATGGGGATGTGCAAAAAGACTACACAATGTGCTTATCTGTGAAGGAACCATTGTGAAATAAAGACAACGGAGCCAGATTAACTGCTAAGAAAATGTCAAATCAATACTATACACAATAAGATTTATAGCCAAGCCAAAAAAAATATATTACAAAAACGACACATACAGTATGAGAAGTAAATGAATGAAAAAAAAAAAATCAAATTGCATCAAGCTTTATACCCTTCTATGCTTACTTCACCTCCACTGAAACTTTGTCAGAAGTAATTTCCTGAAGTGGAACTTTGATAAGTCTTCTCGATCATAATGAAATTACGGAGAACAAACAGGCTCTAAAGCATTGCGGTATAGTTGACATTCAGTGGAAAGGAGGACATTTTTTTTTTATCAAGAAGCCTTTAATATGAAAGACGGGATATTAATTTAAACTAATTATATTTCGGAAGGAATGTCATCTTAAATGAACGTGACATTGTGCAATTGTTTGAAAAAATGGTTGAAATTTTCAGGTTAAAATCTCAGGTGTACCAAAGTCTGATGACGCACTTCTATATATGGCTGGGTGGGTTGACAAATTTGATGGATTTTCATCAATGATAAAGTCAAAATAAACATGAAAAGCATGCAAAGTTAAAGATTCCAGATGTGTATGGGCTATTTGTAGACTATATGACCTTTGGTTTCAAGATTAATTTTTTGATGAAATTTATAATGTCCATAATTAAGATCAATTCACAGACTCTGGATTTTTTCTGTGGCAAATCACATTTTTTACTTATTTTAGCATTATCTTGTAGAATAAATTTGTGACTGTATATAGCTGTTAGAATAAGGATATCATTAGTAAAATGAAGCTGGTTCCTGTCTAACCTGAAATGCTTTGTATTTTTAAAGTATATCTATATGGAATTTATGAAATATTCAGTGGGTGACATTTTTTGCCATTTTCTCTTATAACGATTTGGCAAATGATGAATCTTTGCTGCAAAACATTTTTTTGATATTATGTATTAAACCCAGATTAAGTTACTTAATGATAGTCTCCATCTATCGACAGAGTTCATGTTCATATATTAAGTATATTTTGATGATTTTTAATTAAGCAACAAATCATGCATTAATAAACTCGAGATTATCAAATAAAGAAGATTTTCTCAACACACAAAAAAAAATGAATTAGGTGGATTGTAGATTATAGCGTCAATATAGAAAAGGGTATAGATATTAAGTTATTAACCAGAAAAAATCACAATCAAAATCATATCAACTTAGAATTAAAAGGGTAAAGCTCCTAGTCCTACCTGTATAAAAATACAAAAGTATTGGGCTTCATTGCAATACGATGCCCTTCCCTTATCAGATTTCTAAGCTCCATAAACTCTGAGCTTATTTTCTAAATGTATCTAGTATCAGATAAGCATTCTGAGGACGGAGATAACTTGAAAAAACATCTTTTGTTCAAGTTTGACATAGGAGATTTAGCGGGCATTACTAAAGATTCGTGGACAAAAAAAAAATGTTTGGGAGTAAGGTTTCTCTACTGATAGCTAAATCCTCTTAGCTATGCTAAAATACTGTTAACGTCTTCTGTGTTTGCATTATAACATTGCTTTAAAATCTCCTCTTGTAAAAATGAGTCTTAAAATGTAAAGGGGTTTGTCTGTAATCCAGGAATTGAGTGACTTCAGGGAATGACTTCTAGGGAGAATAAGGGATTGGAATGTTTTTGTGGACAGAAGCTTGGAATTGAGTTTGTGTCAGTGAAAAACTAATGAAGGAAGACGACTTAAATGGGAATCAGAGAATGAAAAATAATTAATCTGTTCTTGATGGAATGTCTTCGTGTTTCTAGAGTTCTCATTGAAAGCGAGATCTAATGTATTAGGAAACAAGAGTAGATGCTTTGGCAGAGGACATATTATCCACAGGAAACTGATAGACAAAAGGGGATAAGGTCAATTTGGAATTTCAGGCTTTTTTAAAACTCCTATTTTGGTCATAGCCTCTTCCTAAATTTGCTTAAATTATGCTGAACAATTTCCTTGATAATGAGCTGATAATGAGAGCAGGAAAAATAGAACGCATTACTTTCAAGCAATGCTTCAAGAATTCAACCCCCGCCCCCCTGCCCTGAGTTGATAGGGTTCCTAACTCTTTATTATGTCCATCGTGGCTAAAGCATTGTAAACAGAGAGTGGAAAACTCCCCCCCCCTCCTTTCTCTCATATATTCTAAATTATGTTAGCATGCAAAGTGTCATAAATATAGGCTACAGGAGACCGAGAACAAATATATCAGCACAAGAATAAAACTGGAATGAGGTTAACAACATACCCAGGGAATACAGACATTTTTTCATCTTTTTTTCTTTTAATCAATTATGTATAAGCTGAAGCATAGATTGGGCAGTTGTTAGCCACTATTGTTTTTGCTCCAAGATCTTGACACACAGAACCAATGATAGACAAGCATACGCTAAACTCTCCCAAGGTCATGGTATATCACATCAAAATTGTAACCTTGGTCTGACCTTGGGGAGGTTGTACAACCTGTAGGAATCCTTTGATTACCCCTGGGAGTCTGCTTAGATAGCCAGCCTCGGATCATGTCAATCAGAAGTCATAGAACAAAATGAAAAAAAAAAAGGGAGGAGCTTAGGGAAAAATCACAAAAAAAATCACAAACCAAACATTGCTCTTTCACTACATAAACAAATTCAGAAACTAAAAATAAAAGAAGGGAAAATAAGATGAATAATTAAAGAGATTTACATAAAACTGAATGGGTATTCACAGCTAGAGTTACACTTTATCATAGCCTATTATATTTCTTCATATTCATCATTTTTGGTTTTTGTAATCTGACAAATTGGACAAATGCAATTCTTGTATGGTTATTTGTCACCATAATGGAGTACATTTTAAATAAGTCATCACTATGTCTATTTTTTGAAATGCTTCTATTTCTAGGCTAGTCCAAGGTGAAGTTGAAGATCGCTAAGTGAGATGAACTGTTTATCAGGTTTTTGAACTATCGTTTAAATCACTTGGGCAATTAGCTGGGTTAGTTGTTATATATTTGAGCAGTATTGTTTTGACCTTTGAAAAGGAATTTGTAAAGATTCAAAAGGCCTGATTACAAGTAGACCTTCATGAAGATATAATGAAGAAACATGAGTGAAAGGTCAGCCACCCTTCATTATCTGTAGGGGGTAAGGGTTGAGGGTAAGTGCAAGATAATTACAGGTATATTTGTTTATTAGATGCATACCTATAGGTAAAACTGTATGTCTTATCTTTAGCCCAAATACTATTTCATATTACAAATAGGAATACCTTCAAGTAATTGAAGTATAAAAATTCATGGAAATTTCAAATATATATAGTCAGTTACGATATGAACTTTTTGAACTCATAATTTCCAGGTTCCTAGAAAACATAAGGTTTCCTTGAATTCTTCATCCAATTTTAAAATGAATGTGACAAACAAATTTCTTATCAACTATTCCTATGAGACTAAATTAACTGTTGTTGTTGTTTTTTGCTGTAAAAAATATAAATACTGATAAAGAAGGCTAGCTTCCTGAATAATATCTACTTAAGAAAAAAAATCAAACATCACTTTCTAACAGTAATGATAAGTGACATAGTTGTAAGCTAATGAAACATATAATTAACCCCTAACATTATTCTATATTTCATATATTGAATTTCTGTATGCAGAATGATTCTTTGAATAACCACAAGGGAAATTTAGATAAACTGCAAGTTGGATCATTAAAGATGAGTATGTGATCATTAAAGATGAGTGACGTCATTCTCCCGTCATTCATTATTCTTCATCATTTTGAAGTGATCAAGGGTCCAGGTTGGACCTGAAAACTTCTTGTGTGAGAAATATTTGAACTTTGTGGAAAAAAAACAATCATTTAAGACATTCCTGTGCAAGAAAACAAACCCAAAGGAATAGCCATGATCCAAGCACTAACACCCATTAATATCATTAATTTCCACCCATCCTTCCATCCATGAAATCTACAAGCTTTTTGTGAAATGAGTGTGAAATGACCTTGAGGTATTTGACTTTGTATAATAGATTTCACATTTGTATCCACATAGAAGAACATTGATCCAATCTCTAAGAACAATACCCCTTTTATTCTTTAATCAATTAAAGACTAATACGTTTTCATGTTTTTGGTTATTGAACAAAGCTCTGCCACTATAGATGCCAAGTTGCTATTAAAAACATTTGCCCTGATTACAGTAATCCCTTTCATTTTCCTGTCATAAGGCATCTGTTTCTAAGACAGTTGTTGTACAAATGTATAATAATCCTAGCATGCAGTGGAACAGAACATTTCATCATGGAAAAAAATTAACTTGACCTTGATAGATTCTGCTAATTTGACTTTAAGAATACTTCAGTTGATTTATATAATGACTACCTATATTAGAATTATTTTCCCATTGGCATAAGCTTTGGGGATTAAGTGACAGTAAGCAAAAGAATGCAAACAGGATTGTACCCAAATATTGACCCTTTTATTGCTTGTGGTTTTAGGCTCTTTTATTCTTTTCTTTTTTGTACTAGAAATTGGACTGAAATTGCTTTGTGTTACCAATATTTGGTGTTTATCAGTGCACCTAATGTAATAAGACATAAATGCACGTTAAAAAAAAAATCGACATTTTCAAGGAGCTTTCAATTCATTCATCATTTACTAGTTTGGAGATTCCAATAATTTTCATGTTAATGACTTTTGGTGGAATTGAAATGAAATTAATTTGAAAATGATAAGTCCTTAGATATAAAAAACAACAAAATAAAACAACATTAAGTTACTATTATAATGTTTTTTTCCTGAGTATTATTTATGCAAAAATGTGTATTATTCTATACAAATCCATTCAGAGTTGACAGTGAAGGCTGTCATGAGCCATGTCTGGCCCAGATTATAAAGCCTGGTCTAATTCTTTCACAAGGCACATTCCAAAAGAATGTAGATGTCATTGGGACGAGTGTCAATTTCCTGATAGATCCAGTGTAAGGCCAGATTGCTACTTTGACAGATTAAAGTCTTTTCTAATGATGTCACTTGGCTCAATAGAGTTAAAGAAGGATTTCCATCTGATTTACAGTGAAAAAACCTTCTCTTTTAGACACCTCTAGACTTAGAAATACTTGTTTTTGCAAGGGCTTTCAGAAGGCAGAGTCACTTTCTTTTAAAATAAAAACTGCAGCTTGAACAATAAGACAATCAGCTAACAGGTCAAAAAGAATTTATTTCTAGAAAGACTAGCTTTTGACATCAAACATGACCTCAGTTAAGCAGGAAAAGAATATGATAAAAATTTGAAACTTAAGATTTGGTATGAAATGATGAAAGGCTTGGTAATAATATGGTGTCAGTTGCTGATTTGCTGAAGAAAATGAAAACGTTAGAAGGCAAGGTTTACACCCTAGGGACTCGGTTCTAATCCCTTCAAATTGGTTTGTTTGCACCATTCATTCCTGCATCATAATTTAGAAGATTTGAATAAGACCACACCGAGGCATTTGAAATAGGTTGCATGTGAAAATGAGCAAGAGTCGTTGATGATCAGTGATAATTTCCCCATGGTTCACCAGAACAAGCTCAAATTGGTTTCAATTGTTTTTTTCTTTCCCTGCAGGGAACCCTTCAAATGGTAAATAATACACTTTAATACAAAAGCTGGTTTTTGGCCAGGAATGGATGACCTTGGTTTCTATTGATGATAACATGACAACCATCTTGGAAGGAGTTGGAGGTCGTAAGAATGGAGGAGCCTAGACTTCAGGATCAGAAGAATGTCCCTGAAAAGAATTGCTTGTAATCTTTGAAGCACCACATGGAAAGCCTGTTTGAAGTCACAGAGAACTTTAATTAAAATGTTGTCAAGGGCCAATTTACACCAAAAGACAGATTCTAATTATTTCCATCTTCTTTTAATAACATTTGATTCTGTATAGAGGGTGACTACATGAGTGATCTTATACAAGTGAGCTAATCATTATTGAAATCCAGCTTCTTTGGGGATTTTTTTTATGGTTCCTGTGGGAAGATAAAAGTTTGGCTTTGAATTTAGAAAAGTCCCTCTAGGATAAATTTCAAAGTGCCAGTAGCTTTATTTTAGCTGGTTCTCTCAATCATGATTACCTTATATTATTATTAAGGCATGTTTACATTGTCGATTTCTCTATAGCAAAGATTTAGCTTTGACTTTAAAAATACAAAATCATAATTAGTTTCACAACTTGAAGTAAGTTTGTTCACATTGTCAGGGAATGAAACAAGCAGAATCCGCGGGAGCCATATAGTAGCTCCCGCCACATAATCCGCGGGAGCCACTTTTTGTAGGGAGTCAGTAAACATACATGTTACCATGAAACA
>JAVSBT010296855.1:0-11988 GCA_033118115.1 Pharyngocirrus eroticus | reverse complement strand
AAAATTGTAAAAGTGCATCATTATATTTTCATGTTCAGATCATTACTATCAATTGCTACACAAAATTATCAAAACATCCTGCAAGTAAAACATTCAAGGCCAGTTCTTGGGAGAGAAACATTTTCAGTGTACAGAACTCTGAACCAAACACTATAATATAGGCTATAACTTCAGCATGTTTTATCTTGAGACACTTCTATCTTGCATCTTGTCTTTGCATCGAGGCTATAAGTCAACAAATGTGTCAATTTGTGAAACTAAAGGTTGAACTTACCCATGTAAGAATGTATTTTGACTTGGGTTCATTTTTGTCTTTTATAGCAAAATACTGTTTTCTCAATCGACACCCTACATAGTATAAGAAATAGATAACAAAATTATTTGGAATTACAAGTTCACTTATTATTTCTGCAATTTTTAATTTCAGTTTAACTAATCAATGCTTTGATATACATTGTATTTCACAATACAAATTCTAATCTGGCAAACTGTTTAATCTAAATTACAAAGCATAACAAACTGATTTTGTAAATTGGTTCAGAAAAATGTTCTAATGTTTCACTTCATAATTAATGAAATACAGTATATAAATATATGGCAGTATCTTATATGTATTACATGAATACCCACTTAGAAATTTGATAATCTAAAAAGAAATATTTCTTACCAATATCAGGCAACGGTTCGACAATTTCCCAAATTGGTTCAGATCGAAAAAACATGGAAATATGCTGCAGAGCAATTTCTGTAAATTCATGAATATATATTATAAGTGACTGGTAAGTCATAACTTTCTGAGAATTTGTTTTAATAGCAGACTAAAAAGTAAAAGCCACTTTACCTTGTAAATTCATTGAGTAATTGTCTGGGTCTAAAAATCGTTTCACAAATAAACTCTGGGCCAAAATTGGGTCACCTAACACAACATTGATGTAATGCTAGAAAATTAGAAATCCAAATTAGCATAAGAAAATATTATGGTAATGATGACAGTCTATCAGGACACGCAGAAAGATATTAGCAAATAGGTTATTGGTTCCAAGATCCACGTGTAGATAAAGTTAATCAACTTTGGAACAAAAGTTATTTTTGAGAGATAATTTCTTACCTCAAAAACGACATTTTAGAGAAGGCAGAAACGTCATTTTAGAGGTAAGAAATTATCTCTCAAAAATAACTATTGCTCCAAAGTTGATTAACTTTATCTACACAGTTCAAAGATATCTATAATAAGATTTTGTTTACACAATTATAACAAATATAAACAAACATTTTAACTAGTAAATATGTATGATGATTTTTTTTCTACACACCTGCAAACCAGTTTGTCTCTCTGCTATGAACTCTCTTTCCATGTTACCAAAAACTTTCTTGGGTGGAAGTGGTAACTCAATATTGCTCATCCGTAGACTTCCATCTAGAGTCACAAAATCACTGTAACGCTTTGTTACATTCCAACTATTGTCTGGAACAGGTCCTCTCTGAACTCGCAAGATATATTCCTACATCCAAAAATGAAATGAAATTCTAGAATGTTACTGTTTGGACATAAAGTTTGATCTTAATTTCTATCAAAATATAGAAAAGAACATTTTGTCACACTACTAGTTTTCAATATGTCACAATAGAATAGTCTAGTGAATAGGATATTAATTGTTACAAAATTTCAGCAAAATATTAGCATCATTAAGTCCATTTGTGTTTAAGTTGCATTCACAAGCAAGCCAGCTGACGGGTCACCTAGTCAACTGTCTCATTTCTTTATGTCTAGGGTCTAAAGACCTAATGTAAAATACTAACTGTGTGTGTGGGGGGTTGAGATTCAACCCTTTGAATTGTTTGGGACTTGGGATTAACAAATTTATTTCCTTGGGATCTGGAATTTACTGATTCTCTGGGATTGGGATTTGGCATTTAAAATATCTGGGTTTAAAATTACCATTATAATTTCTTGGGATATGGAACAGGGATTTCACATCTAAAATTGGTTTTGAACACTTTTGGGTCACTGAGTTGTGTCTGATATTTATCTGTTGACACCATTACCCTGCCCTGTCAAAGTTTTTTTTACAACTATCTGTTTTGTTTTGTGCTGTGTAATTCAGTGTAACCTTGTGCTGTAAAACCTGTCTGTATTATTTTTACCAATTCACTGTGACTAGCAGTTTCTGCGATGGTATAATACATAGAGATGTATAGTTCTTGTGTATCATTATAGTCTGAGATATTCTTAGTGAATAAAGAGAACCATTGGCATTGCAAATCCAGGATTCCTAGTTAATCTTTCCAAATGTGTGTGTAGAACTGTAAGATCGTGTTTATTAGTCACTAATCACATGAGGTTAAACCATAGCCTAGGGCATATATGAATACTATCTCCGAGATATGTCATGCTAATGATCAAGAAAATCATATATCTTGAACAATAAACTCTTCAAAAAGGAAAGTAACAACGAGCAAACGATGTCAGTATTATTTTGAACTTACCGTGTGATCTTTCACATTTTGTGATGTTTCAATTGTGCAAGTCAGAGGAACTGTATCATCTAATTTCACATTTGTAGATATTTTCTTCTCAAAAACTGCCATACTGAGGGGGGAGTTTCGCTTAGATTGACATACTAGTCTCGCCTAATACGAGATCAAATCATGTTGGTTTGGAAATTCTACATTTGCTATGTGCTTTATCGTGTTAAAAGATATTCTGTAGGCGAGAATATTTTCTTTAATATGTCTAATTTTGATACGTTGATTTTTGACTTCACATAAAACAAGAAATTATGGAAAATATATTTATGATATCGTGACCTTTCGAGACGGAACTTCAAACAACAGCGGGTGTTCGAACCAAAACAATGATATTGATAGTGATAGAACTAGAAATATTTTGTTTTGAAAACACAATGAAAAAGATAAGCCATTTCACATGAAAGTAAATAGATCAAATTAAGTGTATGTTATTGTTTGTGAACATATGATAACTTATACATGACACTACTGTTTTCCTGAAATAAAGCGAAAAAACATGTTGACATTTTGGTTATTGTATAAATGCAATGCTTGACAGCTAGTATACTACAGTCTACAGTGTCAATAATCAATGATAGACCCGAGATAAGATTTTTTTTTAATATGTGCGATCAAAGGTGAATTTAAAGACTTGGAGAGACAGCTTCCTTGTGTGATTTCATCATTTAGATGCATTTCTTGTTTTAGAGACTGCTACTGCATTTGATTAGTTTGCATATTTGTTATGTGTTCAATGGTCTTTGGTTGCACACCCTTTTATATTGTAGCCTGTAGGTGCGAAATCATAATTCATACGAACTAGGAAACAGGATTGAAGACAAAATTACACCATGGTCAGCAAAGAAAGTCTAATACCCATCCTGCACATAGTCTCAGAAGATTTAGATAGATGTATGAACTTCTGGATCAAGTACTCTCATGACCAAACTAATGGGTAACTTTTAAATTTTTAAATGAAGGTTTAATGAGACACTTAAAAGTGTTTCATTAAAAGTTAAGTAGGACAAAACACACAAACTTTTCATGTAATTCACTTTCAACTTTCCGAGCAATTGGATGTTAAATGTTTCTTAAAAAAATGCTTGTATCTTTTGAGAATTTTTAGGCAAAACCAAGGTATAGGCTTTTATTAATCTGGGAAATACAATGGTCATTTTATTAATATTGTGTAAAAAGTGGTCATATGTGTTGAACATTCATTGACCAGCTGACATAAGTTTCACAATTATTTCAATGAAAAATACCACTCATTTCCTTCTAGTGGATTTTTCAATTGCCTAACCAAAGAGGGGAAAGTCTATGATGAAAATAAATATGGTTGGATGCAAGGGAGACAGGTTTGTCCAAACGATAGTGTCATATTTGATTCTATTCTATGTCTACTAACTAACTACATGTAATTGTAAAATTGTATAGTCTTTCTTCAAAACTAGATATTGCATTAACCATCACTGCATTTATGTGGGTATTTTTAGACTTGGACATATGCATGGCTGTACAATGAATCTTCTCGATTTAAACAAGAACATATTCTTCAAGCTGCAGAGAAAGGTATTTATCACATTGATTTGCTATTATAAATTAATTTTGTATTGTCTTATAGGCTAATTTTGGTTGCGTATATTGTAGATCAAGTTGCAAATAAAAATGACTGTTGATGTATGGGGTGTTTTTTTCTTTTCACAATGGTAATTGTATACAGGGGCACAGTTTATGCTAATGCATATGAAGCAGCCAGATACTTGGAAGTGCTATTTTCTCGTGACTAAAGATGGAAAACCAATCAAGATGCAAAGAACCATTTATACAGAATGTTTCTATACCATGGCTATGTCAGAATTATTCATAGCCACAAAGAAGAGGTTGTATGAGGTATTAAGAAATTATAGTAGGATAATACTTGCTTGAAGCGTGTTGGGGGCAAAGTCCTCTTACCATGATATATGTGTAAAGACAAATTTTTGAATTTGATGTATTTTGGTCTACTTGCAGTGATATATTTTTGAAGCTAATAATTTGTTTTACCCAATATTACATTATTAACGTTTGGGAACAGAATGAATGCAGGAAAATAACTCAGAAAGGTCTCTGTGTTAAATGTATTTTACTACATGTATTTCCTATTTTTAAATCAAAGGAAGAAGCTGTTGGCATGATGGATAAGATAGTGTATTGGGTAAGGGAAGATGGTACAGACCTGGGGCGTCCTAATCTTGAAGGTTTACAATCATCCAATACTCTAGCAGTGCCAATGATGGTTATGTCTTTGATAATTCAAATGGAGAGAATGGATTCTTCATTGGCTGCAAAGTACAAGGAAACAACCAGTTGGTGTATAGACCAAACCCTTGCACATATTCAGGTATAGAACAGGTTCAAATCTGGGCAGTTTCAAGTGAAATATTTTTAACTGGTGCTCATGATAAGCCCATAGCAGTGTTCTCACGGTTTCTGGTTGTGTAAAGCTTTCGTGGTCCAAACTGTCCCTGAAATTGCATATGCATAAGTACAGTTAAAGACTATACATGACAGTTCTCACGCGAATATGCTCCTGCTGATGCTGATCACTTTCTAGGCCTTATTACATTTTTTTAGAATGATTATTCTGTTGAAAAACGTCTTTTTCTTTACAGAAAAATGGTACATGGATTTTGGAAAATATCCCCTCAGATGGTGGAGATCTGTCTGGACCAATGGCTAGGGTCAGCATTCCTGGCCATGCCATTGAAGGAGGATGGTTCCTGTTGCAGATAGCAAAGGCTCATAATAATGCAAAACTCAAAGAAATTGCGATAGAAAAGTTTATGGTGAATCCCTTCAACTATGGGTGGGATAAAGAATTTGGGGGCCTGTATTATTTTCTGGATTCCCAAGGTTTCTGTCCCGTTCAGCTTGAGTGGAATATGAAGTTATGGTGGCCCCATAATGAGGCTATGATTGCTTTTCTTATGGCCTACCAAGAGACAAGAAATACAGAACATTTTGAAAAATTTCAACAAGTTTTTAATTACAGTTATAAGCATGTAAGTGTCACAATGCATTTCTATCAGTTTGTAAAATAAAGTTTTATGGCATTGATAAGGAACTACAAACATTGTAACTGTCTTTTTTTCTTCCGCACAGTTTGTTGACAAAGAAATTGGTGAATGGTATGGATACTGTAGTAGGGAAGGTAAAGTTGCCCTAGATTTCAAAGGAGGTCCATTCAAAGGTATGTTCCTCAAGTAGAGTATATTATGTGATAAAGTGAATACAATTCATGTTTTCAGCTATCTCTGGTCCTGATGTTAATAGAACACTAAAAAATAAAATGTATATGTACATTAATTTTTCTGTTTTTTTTCCATTTCATGTAGGTAATTTCCATGTAGCCAGGTGTCTCTTCATGTGTGAAAAGATCTTAAAAAATCTGGTAGAGTAGCTCTATCTGACAGTATCATGTTCTTCTTCTGAATAAAAGCTTTATCCATGGTGAAAGGCGATCTTAAAAAAAATGGTAGAGTAGCTCTATTAGTATCACTTTCTTCTTCTGAATAAAAGATATGTCATAATGAAAGGCAAATTACAAGCTGACCTAACCTCTTGGCATTTGCAAAGGAGAATTTATGTCACAAATTTCCTATTTACTTTGGAAATTCTGGCAAAGTACTTGACTGAAATCCATGTATCATTGAGTTTTTCATTAAGTATATAAAATAAAAGTCCGAAAATGTTATTCTCATGTTGTTTTTTCGCTATTAGGCAGTGCCAAAATAGAAAATAAAAATAATTTGTATTTGAAATAATTATATTGATATTCCATTTTCCGACCCAACTCCCAAAGAAAACTTAGAAAATGAATTAAAGTCAATAAAGACTCGTGGAAAGGGACAGTGGGTTTAAGGGTCTAACACCTAAAGTTTTAAGGATTTTTTTTGAAATTTCTTTTTTTCATTGTAAACGGCACTGCCGTAAAATAATATTATGTTCCTCCACCTAGCGCAGTGGGCCTGAATATATCCCAAATCATGATCATCAAGTTGTCTGGAAGACCTAAAAGACTTTTTTACTACCTTCTGTTTATATTTTATAAAAATTAACAAGTGATTGGAACAACAGAAGGTTGTGTAAATGATAAAGCCTTTGACAATGTTTTATCAATAAAAAAACAAGGTTTTTCAAAACTTATTTTTATTTTCCTCCCTCCTACCCTCAACTAAAATCAATTTCGTTCGAAAAACTAAAAAACTCCTGCCTTATTATTAACAATATTTCATCACTAGTATGTGACATCTTCATTACATTATTTTACTCCTGATCTTAAATATATATAAATAATGCTGTATAGTTAAAAGTTTTCAAATGAGATTGCCACTCAACTAAATAAAATGATCTATCAATGGGTTGAGGCCTACTGCAGAAATAGTACAATAAGGTAGAGATATTTCTTTATTTTCTGTGGCAGATATTAAATAAATTTAAAGAAGTCATGTTTTAAAAGAGAATCATAAATTTTATTCAGACTATTGATAATGCTGTCTGAGTCTCAAATACTGCAAGACTGAAAAACATCACACATTATGACACCAATAATATTTACAAAACCAACAAATAAATTGCTTCAAATATGAACTGCATTACCATTGGGGAACTCTAATTTTACCATGATCATGATCTACAATACAAGTACAGTCAAATAAAAAAAATGATGGTTGCATCTTTCTTATCTTCTCATCTATAGAATAGTATATCAATCACTCCCTACAAGTGTTGGCCAAAACCTTCTGCCATTGGAACCAAGCACCTACAGGTTACATTCAACATTTTTTCCAAAGTATTTTTAGAGTTTTTTTCTTAATAAATTTGTCTGGTCTTCACCAAAGTGCATAATTATATATAGCGATATTAAAAAAAATGAAATATCTCCATACTGATCATGATTAGATTGCTGCCATACATATCCTTTGTTTGGAATTTTTATTTTATCAAATATAAACATTTTTGAAAATGTAAAAAATGTGTATTTACAATAGATTCTGTGCTTGCTGAACAATACCAGCTATCAAGACCCTTATCTGCTGAACCATAATCACCACATAAATTTTGACTCAAAATTTCTTAGCATCACATCTCTAGTCTACCATCATATTATATAAAGCAACCTGAACACAAATGGTGAGTACTTATTTGTGGGGAGTTCATCACAAAATATACACAAATAGTAAGCTATACTGTCTACAGCTGGAACTATGTACTATCATTTTCCTTCCAAATGCTTCCTACATCAAATGATGTAAATAAGTGAAATCTGCAAATTATGCGTTTTGTTTCAGGCACTCTACTTGATCCTACTTTCATTTATTGTTCTATGATTTGTAGCCCTATATACAGTTTTAACCCCAATCAGTCCATAAAGTTTTCACCCCCTTGTGTAATGTCATTGCTTTCTATCAAATCATTGCTCCTATTCAATTTTGATGTCTACATTAAAAGTAACAACTACATAATTATTGTCTTTGCCTTGACAAAACTTCATGTGAAAGCATCAAATATTAGTAGACTGCCTAAAAGCCTACACTTTTGGTCCCACATATATTTGATGCCCTTTGGCAGTTTTCAATAGTACATTTTTAGTTTAATTTTTTTATTTCTAACATAAGCTTTTATTCAATGGACCTATGGAATTTCTCTTATTGGTGTCTTCTTTGCTGTTTCCATTTTCTGAATAAGTATCCATACAATGATGGCAACTATGACCAAAATGGTGATTTGAGCAGCCCATGTAAGTGCACTTTTTGGTTTTGCAGTTTCCTCTTTAGTCTGTTTCTTTATTTGGGCTGGTTGTTGTGAAGGAGGTGCTTGTCTAGTCTGTACATCATTAAACTCTTCTTTTCTGTAAAATAAAAAAATACATATAATATTATTGTATAGCTGTAGATTTTTGTAACACTGGTTGTAAACTAATGTGAGATGAATATACATAAATAGTATTCAATTCATTATGATTCTCAAACTAATGTGGCAGTAACAAAGATTGGGAATATAATGGCTATCAAACCTCTTTCGTAAAAAGATGTACCTCGACAATGGGAATAAATGAATACAGAAGTGTACTCACAATGGGAGAACAGAGCAAATTTTAACATTAAACTTACTGTCTTGTCACTCTTGATGACTGTCTTCTCACTGGCATGGGTTCCTCTTTTTTCACTTCTTGCTTTACTTCTGGCTTTACTCTGGTTGTTGCAGTTGATGGCCTCTTTCTTGGGCTATACACAAATAAGAGACAGATAAGGTGTTATGATATGACACTTGTTTACAGTTACACATTGATCCCTGACTGTTGCAAAAAGAAAAGGTGCTAAAACATCCAACCCTGTGTCACTTAAAAAAAGCCTGCCATTTCCTAAATTTCTGAATATAACAGATTTTTAATGTGAGGAATTCATTGCATATAAAAGAAATAATTTATGAAGTCTAAACGGAATGGGAGAGGAAATATGCAATATAATGTTGGTGTTACAATTTACCTGCTTGATACTGGAGCAACTGGTATAGCATCAGTTTCATCTGTGTCACTGTATTCTTCTAGCCTTCTTCCTTCTGCTCTTATAGAAATTGGCTGAGTATGGTTGACATGGGGTTCTGCTTTAACAGACTGTGACAATACCCTCTCCAATTTCTTCTGATAAACCCTTCTAGTTGTTTCTGAAGTCAAACAAAAGATACTTAAGTTATAATACATGTCTATCTATGTCACTTTGTTAAATCTGATGTTTACATCAAAACATCTAAAAAAAACGGAATATTTGAACAGCTAGTTACCAAAAAATTCTTAGCAAGGGTTGATATAGCAATACAAGGCAAAAGACCAATGACAAGCCACTTTAGAACTCATATTAAAAATCAGTAGTTTAGTGGGTCCTTTACAACTTTTGCAAGCCTATCCATTTTCATAATAATTACAACAATTGAATAAGACTTTTTTTTAACTGGATCTACTTTAGAATCTAGACTAAAGCAAGTCGTACTGTATTTAGTTCCTGTGATTTTTCCTGGTTCATACTTTGATGTCATACATGGTGATGCTGCATCTTCTACCATATGACATCATAATATTTTGACCTGGCGTTTTTTTAACATTGTATTATGAATTGTGAATGTCATAAAAAGGTAAAATCACCTAAGTTGACATATGAGAAAAAAGCTTAACTTGTGCACCAACCAGAGACTCCGATAAGAATTACAGGAAAATGCACTTGATAAAAGAGAAATCCTAAAAACTCTTAAAAATATGTACTAGATATCAGCTTGAGCAATAAGTGTGGCCAGGAAGAACTTTGGTCAGGGTACAAAATAGTAAAGGTCCTCGGGAACCAGACATTATCTAAATATCCCCATTATAAACTAAAAGTATAACCAGTTCCCTCAGAATTTTCAAAATTTAGCTGTTTCTTCGTGTAACCAGGTTCTTCCGACAATAAATTCTACTTGTGGGGTCCTATATCAACTTCAAATATTTAAGATGATTGTAATTTGAGTAAAATTGTTAGTCTAACAACATGGGTTCAGAATATCAATTTGAAAAAAAACAGCACAGAACATCCTGGTCATTTGGCCTTAGGGTCCTGATACTCCTTTGCTCTCAACAAACTTTTTTTGCACATAGGCTGTATCATCATTTGAAAGGAACATCAACTTTCTAGCTACATGTAAATAAACTGGTCCCCATGAAAACACTCTCATGTACTGTCCTTAAAAGATTATAATAGTTGTTAAACTGTTGACTTTTCTTCTTAGTCGAGGTGTCAAGTAGTTGTACAAATATTTTACATTTTTATCCAGCAGCTAAATGGAAAACACTGGTCACAAGAGTAAATATGTGCATCTCAACAACTTGAAAGGTATGAACTAGTGAGGGTTCAAAATTTATTGAACCAAAGGGTCCGGAGGTTCCTCTAGTCTACACTTTTTAAAAAACATGTCATGTGCATGATATGATCATAATTTATTGATGTCAAGAATGAATGTTTCATGTATAACATATTTGTGGATGAATCCAAGGGTCCTCAGAAAATCCTGCCGACCAGAATGCAGTGGACAATGTCATTATAAATGCTCCCAAATTGAAACAACATACATCAACATCCCCCATTCTAGAACCAGACCAGAATGAAGTGGACAATGTCATTATAAATGCTCCCAAATTGAAACAACATACACCAACATCCCCCATTATACTCTCTTCTAAAACACAACTCAAGAAACTTCTCAACCACACAGACTTCTTAAAGTTTGTTGAAGATACAGAGTATACAGTTTCATGTTCCCAAAACAAAACAGAAGGGTGGATATCATCCACATGCTTTGTTAAAAACTGAATAACTATGCAAGACACTGACTAGGAGCCTATTCCTATAAAGTTACCATACTCTGTAAACTTCAGTACCAAAACAATCTAAATTAATAGCATGTTATTGTTTATAGCTTCAAAATTGTGTTTTTATATCTAAATGTTGATTTTCATCGTTTTTTGTTAGTTGCTGAAAGAAAATACAATTGACCAAATTTTGGCATTTTTGATAAACGGTCAAAATTTGGTGAATTTTTGTATCTTTCTGCAGCTAATAAAAAACAATGAACATCAACATTTAGATATAAAAACACGATTTTGAAGCCATAAACATGCTCTTAATAAAGAAAGTTTTTGTATTTTGATATTTCAAAAATTGAAGGAGCTGATTCAAATTTTGTAAAAAAAAGTTCATGTCAACTCTTTTGATATTTTCAATATTTTGCATAAAGGAAATTGACCTTTCATTGATATAGATAGGTACACAATAAAGTGCTGAAACCAAAAATATAGACTTTAACTGGTCATAAATGTGTATTGAAAGTAGCAAATGAGCTCCAAACTTAATTGTTGGTAACAGAGTTGAACCTGTTTCGCCACCTTAGGATGATCTATATAATTATCATCTTTTATTCTATCATTTTTTCCTTGCTTTGCAGTGCTTATTACTGTATTTACAGTACAGATATCAACTTAAACTACACATTCTGTATTTAGCAGCAATCCTATGATTGAAATAATAGTGGAGTTTTCTTGGATTTGTGAATTCACTAAATTTCAGAATCTTACTTAAATTTTCATAAGTGTCTGTCCTGAGCACATATATGAGACTGTACTTACCAAGAATTGGGCCACAGTCTATTCCATTGGCCTTCAGCATTGAAGACAATTCTTCATCGCTCAAAGCTGTGACATCAGCGACACCCATGTTTTTTGTGTCTCCTTTCTTAGGCGACTTCCTACCTGGAGTACTTGGTTTCTTCTATAAAAAAATATTATTCAATATGAAACATCAACATTACAAGCACGATGTAATCTGAAAAATTCCTTTGTAAGGCCAGTATTAAAAAAAAAGTCGTTTAGGGTTGACCTCATGGCCAAAAAAAATCTCATGAGGGAGGGAGGAA